>JAJMFC010000033.1:62772-93749 GCA_030574475.1 Trigonopsis californica
AAAAAAAAAAAAAAAAAAAAAAAAAAAAAAAAAAAAAAAAAAAAAAAAAAAAAAAAAAAAAAAAAAAAAAAAAAAAAAAAAAAAAAAAAAAAAAAAGAAAAAGAAAAAGAACCACCGAAAGGTTCATCAGTAAAAAAGATGGCCAAGCAAGAAGTGGAGCAAAGAGAGTGAGTTCTTTTCTTTTTTTTTTTGTTTTTTTCTTCTTCTTCTACGATGACTGACTTTTTTTTGTTTTTGTTTATAGCATTATGGTGGAGCGGCCGATCCCATTAGAGGTTGATGTTGGGCGTATGGCAGTATTTGATCCAAATCCATTGGAAGGAGGACAAGATGATGAGGAAGAAGAAGAATTAATAAAATCAGTTGCAAGAGATGGAGCACAAGTAATGATTAATCAATTGATATCATTACCAGTAATTCGTGGTACAGAATCTGATGAAGCAAATACAGTTTATGTACAAATTCCTGAACCATTATGGAAATTACCTCGAGCAAAACATATACCAAAAGCAAAACCACCTACAAAATGGGAACAATTTGCAGCTCGTAAAGGTATTAAAGATAAACGTAAAGAAGGTAAATTGGTATACAATGAAGAATCTGGTGAATGGGTATCTAGATTTGGTTATGGTGGTAAAGCAATGCGTGAAAAAGATGAATGGTTGGTGGAAGTCAAGGATAAGGATAATAATAATACTGGAAAAAGTAAACAGCAGCAGCAACAACAAGGTAATGATGATGGTAATATTGATCCACGGTCGCTGTCAAGACAAGAGCGCAAACTCATGGTTAAAAAGAATCAAAAGCGCCAGGAGCGCAATCTCCAAAATAGTAAATAGTAATACAAACAACCTTGTTTTTTTCTTGGTGTACATTATCAATGATTTATTATTTCTCCAATTTTACATAAAAAAAAAAATACACTACTAGATTCTTATTTTCTTTTTCCATAATTCCGAGCTTTAATAGAGCATATATTTCAGGTTGTTTTCTTTTTTCTTTTCTTTCAGAAGCTGCCAGATACATATATAAAAGAAAAAAAAAAGGAGCAAAATAAAAGGAAAAGCAAAATCAAAGGCAAAAAGCAAAAGCAAAAGCAAAAGCAAAGGCAAAAAAACCCCCAATGAATAAACAAACCAGCAAAAAAAATATAAATATTATGTTAGATATATAATTAAAAAAAAAAAAGAGCAACTTCCATTCCATCTATACAGTTGTAGAAGCAAGAGAGAAGGAAGATATAGAGCGTGGGAGAGACGGATTAGGTGAAGGGGATACATCAGCAAGTGGAGAAGAAGCTTGACCACGATTACTATTATTATTCGCTGTTGTTGTTGTTGTTGTAGTAGGAGATAAAAGACTGCGCTCTTTCGATAATGCTTCATTTATTCCATGGCATTCAATAGACCAACATTCATGAGCACGTGTAACTAACCATGTAAATAATTTTGATTCACACCTTAATGATGGGCATAAAATTAATGCAAGATTAGAAGATGTCATAAAATTCTTGCTTGAATGTTGAGTAACACTATGTAAATGCAAACATAGATGTTTTAATAAGAAATAATTGTAAGGGGTAAGTTGACTAATAAAATTTCGAATCTCTTCAACAGGTACATCTTCTTCTTCTTCTTCCTCTTGATCACGTCTGAGTTTATTAATTCGTAATCTTTCCTTTTCTGCACTTATACTAGTATTAGTACTATTAGTACTTGATGTTGAAGAAGCAGTACTTGCAGTACTCATATCTTGTTCTAATAATTGATCTTCATCCTTTTCATCTACAACTGGTGTCTTTATTGATGTCATAAGACTGAATAGTGCAGGTCCAACAGGGATTAATGGTTCAGGAACTTCACGTAAATATGCTTTAAGTAATGATGCGACAGAATGCACATCGTGCTTTCCAATTTTGAGTTGTACATTAGGACCCAACTGAACAAACTCCTGCCGTAATTCTTCAATACCTGCAGCACTCCCACTTATCCTATATATACCTTCCTCTTCAAGTCCATAAGTTTCAAGAAATTCAATACACTTGTATGCAACAGCTGTTACCCAATACTCTTTTGAATTGGTATCAATATTAGATGAGGCTCTTGTAATGACAGCTCCATCTCTTAAGGATCTTCCAAACACGTTGAATCTGCGTGATGAATACCGCAGTCCAAGTGCTCGCTTGAGTCGATCAAGATTCGTCATTGGTTTAGCTCGCTGAATAGCTGGTGACGGTGGTTGTGATGGTGTTGATATAGATGATGAAGTTGCTATAGTCTTGTCTTGACGAGATGAAATCATAGAATAGACAGAAACGGAACTTGCATTACTATGATCAGCTCCTAGTTGGTGGGTATTAGACGGTGGACAAGAGACAAGGACAGGTGATGAAACGGTTGGCCGACTATTATCACCACTACTATTGTAGTTGTTATTATTATTACCAGACCTGCTGGTGGTGGATGTTGTGCGGCTTGAATCTAAATTAGACTTTTCAATACTGGAGATTATAGAGAGTCGTTGCCTAGCGTTGAGTCCAGCGTGACGGGCAGGAGGTGTAGTTGCAGCTGTGGTATTTGTATCAGTAAGTTTTGTTGTAGCGTCTATTGACTGGGAGAGACGACGGTTATGATTCGGTGGTGACTGGTTTGTTGTTGTTGTTGTTGGTGGTGGTTGGCGTGGATGTCTAGGTGAAGGAGTTGAAGAAAGGGATAAATTTGACATTGATCTCCGGATTGAGAATGAGCGAACTGAGTTGCGCTTTTTAATAGTGTTTTGTGGAGGTGAAATATGAGCATTATTATTATTATTATTATTGTTGAAGGAGAGGATCGAAAACAGAGAGGATCTGCGATATTGACTTGGATCCGTTGGAGTTGAAGGTGATGGTTTAATAACACTAAATAACAAAGAAAGACAAAAAAAAAATAGTTAGACAAAATTGTTAAAAACCGTAAAATCATTTAGGAATTGGATAATACTTTGCAGAATCACTGGAAGACATAGATGGGGAAATTAAATCCAGGCGGACTGAGAGTGTAAAAAAAAAGAAGCACACACAAGGGAATCGACGAGATAAAAAAAAAAAAAATTAATGAATGCAGGAAAACGATTGGAATGTAGAATTCGCCTTGTTTTAGTCGTTTCTTTTCAGACCTTTTTAATTGCGGTTTTGGTTTAAAAAAAAGAGGGAAATAAAGATAGAGAAAAAGGGGATATAGAAAAGGAAGAAAAACAACCCCTGGCACGAGAAAACACAACCGTAACAACAACTCCCAAAGGGCCAGTCAGTCAAAGAGCAAAAAGAACCACCATGGCAGAAAGGACCCCAGATTCATACAAACCAACCATATTGGCAAGCAAGCTCTTCTGTTTTTTCTACTTGAATTTTTTTAACTAACAAACTCAGGCAATTCTCAGGACAAGCGATCTCGATTCAATCACAGCTAAACGTATAAGGCGGTGCCTTCAGGAACTATTCGATGTTAATCTGCAACCGGTCAAGAAACCATTAGATGCAATCATTGTCAGCTGTTATAACCAAGTTGTCGATGAGAAGCAGCACCCCGAGAAATATGCCCCGAAAAAGTCAGCAGTATCATCGTCGTCGTCGTCATCTTCCAGGAAAAGACGTCGCTCAACGTCCCCATCGAGATCGACTGTCAAAAGAGCAAATAACCCATTTAATGCCAAAATGGTTCTTAGTGCTCCTCTTGCACAACTATTGAACGAGACTGAGGTAATGGCTGTGAGGAGGAGGAGGTGGTGTTTTTTCTTTTTTGTCTTTCTGATTTTAATATATATATATATATGTATATTTATATATCTAGTTATCACGGCCAGAAACTGTCAAGCGGATATGGGACTACATCAAGTCAAACGATCTTCAAAATCCAAAAGATAGACGTACCATTATATGTGATGACAAGATGTCTGCTGTGTTTGGTCCGAGTAAGTTTCAAAAATACCTGGTTATGGTGTATTATCTATTAAATTAACTAACCAAAAGCTCTCATTCAGAAGTGCACATGTTTACAATGAATAAGATTCTTGTCAATCATCTGTACAAACCGGATGAGTTGTTGGAGCCCAATCCGCCTCCAAAGAAGGTCAAGGATGAGGATGAGGATGAGGATGAAGAAGAAGAGGAAGAGGAAGAGGAAGAGTAGGAGGAAATAGACCCTTCACATGTACATTAACTACGTCTAGATGAGATGAGATGAGATGAGCCTTTGACACGACATGAAATTGTAGTTGTTGTTGGTATGACGTTTGACAGGTATGTAGTGGTTGTCCTTGGCAACCATCGTTTTTGCCAACCCCCTTTGCCTAAACTATATTATTATACGTGGCCCAACCCAGCACAAAAAATAAACAAACAAACCATCAACTCATCCATAAAGTTGTGTCCATCTCGTTTTTCAGCACTTCAATGTTTCGTCTTTTTCGGGGCTTAATTGCTCCTTCACGAGCTTTTCTTGCTCAACAGCAGCGACAGACTCCTTTTGTTGCTAACCTCTCGACTAGCGCGTTTGCGTTCTCTCCAAAGAAGGCTGGTACTACCAAGAAGGCAGCAAAAAAGCCAGCAGCTCCCGAAGGAAAAAAGAAGAGAAAGAAGGTCGCTCCTGAATTCCGTCAACAAATGTCTGAGCGAGCAAAGTCCCCTACTCACGCTTTTCAAGTTCCTTATATTATCAACGAGCCGCTCGCTTCAATTATCAATCAGACCGAGGTATTTATGAAAAATAATTGTTTTATTTATTTATTTACTTGTACTGACTGGGAAAATAAATTAATTATAGCTTCCTCGTCCTCAAATTGTCAAGCATGTATGGGAATACATTAAGCTACACGGTGCTCAAGACCCAAATGATAAGCGTCTCTATCGTGGAGATGCTAACCTTTCAAGCCTCTTTGGACCCGAGTTTACCATCTTTGATGTTTCAAAGCACTTGTCCAAGTATATCGAGCGCAAGTCTTAAGTTTTAAATAGTTCTTTATATCGTTGTACAATTTATTTCTTTCGTCCCAATACCTTTAAAATTCACACAGCCAACCAACATTTATTGTAGTTTGGAAAAATTTCTTCAATATTCTATTTATTATTTCCAATGGAGGAGGACACAAGTAATAAAAATCATCATCCCCGGGCAGATCGGAGGAATAATGCCACTGATAGTAATAACAACACTAGAAGTCGGCGGAGGCATCGGCCCCCACCGTCCAAAGTAGAGAGCTACAGTATGAAACCACCACCCCTGCCGCCACCACTACAACAACAAACCGACGACGACGATGATGATGATGATACCCCGATATGTTTTATATGTGCGGAAAAGATTCGCATTAGCAGTCGGGGTAAATGTAACCATGTATCATGCCATGTATGTGCTTTAAGGATGCGGAGTTTATACAATACACGTGTATGTGTCCACTGTCGAAATGAAGAGCCATTACTCATATTTAGCAGCTGCAGAGAGAATTTCGGTAAAAGATTTGAAGAATTTGATTTGGTAAAGGATATTAAAGTACAGAATAAACAACTGGGGATCGCTTTTGATAGCCAAGATGCTTACACTGCTACATTAGACTTACTCAAATTTAATTGCCCATATAAAAACTGTTCATTTGTTGGACACGACTGGAGAGATCTTAAAAATCATGTTCATAATATTCACCATTTAAATTTTTGCGATATTTGTGTAAAGAACAAAAAGATCTTTGCTCATGAGCATCAATTGTTTACTCAACGACAACTTCAAATTCATAAAGAATCAGGTGATTATCAACAGTATGGATTTAAGGGTCACCCAATGTGTGAATTTTGTCATTTAAGATTCTATGATGGTGATGCTCTTTTCGCTCATTGTCGCGAAAAGCATGAACGTTGCTTTGTATGTGATCGTGAACAAGCTAATACTCCTGCTGGTGTTGATTCTCATAATTATTATGAAAATTATGATAAATTAGAGCAACATTTTCGCAATGATCACTTTTTATGTCCAATGGCTAGATGTCTTGATGAGAAATTTGTTGTTTTCAGTTCAATATTGGACCTTCAGGCTCATCAATTAAAAAAGCATCCAGAACTTGCAGCTGGTCTAGGAAAATCTGTTCGCATCATTCCTGTACATACTTTGACGGCACAATCGGCAAATGGTCATAGTAATGATAATAATCGGAGACGCAATAATAATAATAATAATAATAACAGGAGGCGCCAGGAACCTGAGCATCCAGAACCGTCATCTGGAAATAGATCTAACTTTGGTTCACAAATTACATCAAATGCTATCCTTGAAGCAGCAGCGGAAAAGAAAGGACCTACCAACAGTGTAAATCCAGAAGAAGCAGCTAAACATAAGGAACTAGATGATCGAGTGCAGGTATTACTTAATTCAGATGATGCTTTACATGGCGAATATCGAAAGACTAATACCAACTTTAAAAGAGGGTTTATATCTGGTAATGATTTGATTGAATCTTATAAACTTATATTTCCTAAAGATACATTGGATAATCATCAACTAGAATATTTAGTGACAATGTTTGCAAGATTATTTCATCGGATTGATCCAGAAAAGGAAAAGGTCTTGGATAAAGCATGGAATGATTACTCAAGTCGGCAACCTTATTACCCATCACTTGAGGAATCATTTGCTAATTCACGAATATCGTCATCATCAGGGCCCAGTAATAATAGCGGAAATATGACTGTATTACATGGTAGCTGGGCTATAAATCAGACCGCCAAAAATACAAAACCAAAGCAACAAAGGGGTGGTACTCCAATACTTTCACCTCAGCCACAGCGTCAGCCACAAAGGCCATCATCATCAGCATCAGCATCATCATCACCGGGGAATTGGACAGCAAGCTCAAGTGCACGATCATCACCAAGGGGATATTTCCCACCATTACCACCAGTTGTTCGTAAAGTACCACCATTAGCTAGAAAGAAGACTGGTCCAGAGACTAATGCATGGGGTGCTGCTGCGACTGATGGAGATAACCATAATAA
The DNA here is from genome assembly GCA_030574475.1 of Trigonopsis californica. Taxonomy (NCBI): domain Eukaryota; kingdom Fungi; phylum Ascomycota; class Trigonopsidomycetes; order Trigonopsidales; family Trigonopsidaceae; genus Trigonopsis; species Trigonopsis californica. Next base: position 69,794 of record JAJMFC010000033.1, read on the forward strand.
CTCTCAACAACAGCAGCAAAGGAAAGGGCGCAAGGGTAAGCAAACTCTTTTATTTACGAATCGTGTGAGATAGAAAAGCAATTCTACGAATTTCAATGTACTGTACGAAGAAGAAAAGTTTCGTTTTTTTTTTTTTTTTCATTTTTTTTTTTTTTTTTATTGAAGTGGTAGCAGAGACTGTTCGAATATCTGTTGTCTGCATAATGGACAATTTGCACTTGCACTTGAAGAATTTGATGATGTTGGTGCACGAGTCCATTCAGATATACATGTCCAGCAAAATATATGTCCACAAGTTGTTGCAGTTGGATTAATCATTAATTCTAAACATAATGTACATATACGTGCTTGATCTGGTTGAATATATGGTAAAGCATTTGGATCTTTGAGATTAATATCTTTTATACGAAACATTTGAATATCATCATCATCATGGCTTGCGCTTTTAATTGATTCCTTGGATTCACTGATACTCTCATCATTGCGCTCACTTGATGATTCTCGTAATTGAGAAATAACTTGAACAGCCAACTGTAGAAAAATGAGTACACCAAGAACTTCATAACCAGTTCCACCAGATGATGATTGCTGCTGCTCCTGCCCCCGGTGTCCCATAATGTACCTTAGCCCCAACACACGTTTAGAAAAGTGATAATACTTTCCCGACATGTAGAATATTGCAAGATGTAGCATAATGAGTTGCTTAATAATTGCCCTATTATTATTATTATTATTACCCTTTATTTTCCCTGAAGTTGCAAAGTATGGTATCATTGTTACTCCAATTATGTACATGAGTCGCTTTTTCCAACGTACCAACATTGCAATATTATTATTATTATTCCTCTTGTATTCAACTTGAAATATATCAACATATTCTTCTCCAATTGTACGATTATTTAGTCCCGTCGTTAAAAAGAAATATAATAATCCTGCTAATGCACTCGCAACACCAACACCAGTACTACTACTACTATTATTATTATTATTCATTATTCTTATCCACCATTGTCTCCAATGTCGATTCCGAGTTAATGAAATAATATCTTCAATAACACTCTTGCCATGATCTCCAAGACTTTTTATTATGAATTGATCCCTTTGATTTGATCGTACTTTTCGAATTTGTTATTAGCAAGATTTCCATTTCCATTTTCATTCATTCTTCTTTTTTTCAACTCACTTATATCTGCCGCAGACGCTTGCGGGAATTCCATTGAGCTCATTTTTTTTGCAACTTATTTGTTTGGTTTTGAAATTAATAATGCTCCTTATAAACACTACACCATCACCAACCCTCCTCTTCCCATCCCTCCCACCACCAAATACACAAAGTCACAAAAAATGGACTCTAGCGATGACCCCCCGCCAGAGTTTGACGTGTTTTTACCGCTTCCAATGAGAGTTGCGCTTCTCCTTATTTTAGGTATTTTATTTTATTTTATTTTTTTTTTATAATTAAATTAAATATTTATATCATTTATAGTAAGCTAACAAAAAACAACGACTTTTCAAATAGGGATATGGGGGTTTGGAGCGAATCTTCAACGTCTCGAAGCGAGCGGAGCAGATACCGATACCCTGTTTCAGTTCTTTCGGTCGTCATCATCTACGAGTACGAGTGCGAATGGTGGAAATAATAATAATAATAATATAAAGAAAGGGAAATATTATCAAGTCGTGTACCAGCTGGCAGGAACAGCAAGTGGGATTTTATTTGCATGTTGGTGGTTATACCATATTATAGATCCGGATAATTTAGATGGAATATTACCTACAATTATACTTGTATTACCATTAGCAATGATAATAATTATAATTATTATTGCTCCAATATTTTCTGATTTTATTGGTAATAAATCAAGATTTTTAAGACGTGTATTTATTGCATTTATTCCAACATGGTCAACAGCAGGAAATCCTGGAAGATTATATACTGCACGCGTTTTTTTACGTATTGGTCGTGCAAGTATTGATTTAATTCATCCTGGTGCAAGATTTATTGATATTTTAGCTGCTGATGTATTAACTTCATATTCTAAAGTTTTTGGTGAATTTTATGCAATTGGTTGTATTATTTCTACTTCACATAATGCTGCTCAATCATTTATTAATCATCCAACGCGTCAATGTGGTCATGGTAATTATGTTATTCCAATTATTGTCGCACTTCCATACTTGATTAGATTTAGGCAGTGTCTTTTGGATTATCAAAGAAATGGTGGGAATACCCCCATATTGAATGCTCTCAAGTATGCATCGTCTTTCCCAGTTATATTTTTACCATTAATCTTACCTAATAACTGGTCAGGTATATGGCTTTTATCTGTATTTATCAATTCTGGTTATTCATTCTACTGGGATGTCACAATGGATTGGGGATTATCTTCACTTATTCCTGGTTCATCAGCAAGTACAATGCGTAAATTACATTTTACAAACCATCCTTTCCTTTATTATTTGGCAATTGTATCAGATCTTGGTTTAAGATTTGTTTGGAGTATTCGTCTTTCACCTCGTTTATATCGTCTTGCTCAACATGAAATGGGTATATTCCTTCTTCAATTAGCTGAATTATTTCGCAGATGGGTTTGGGTCTTTTTCAGAGCTGAAAATGAATTCATACTCATCTCTTCAAATAATTCTCTACCATCATCTGAGCATGAAATTGAATTAATGGATAATAATATTGAGCTGCCTTCAACCGGCAGGCCCGCGTTTAAGGCATCATAAGTGACTTTTTTTTATTTTTATTTTTCTTCTTGTTACTCGATTCAAAAATATCGTTACATACAACTAAAAAGACATTAATATGCTACACTTTTACTCTTTTCTTTTCTTTTTTTGCTTTCTTTCTTTCATGACCGATCCTTGCCTCGTTTCGATTTATGACGCAGTCGTTCTCTTGCAACATTTGCCTTACGTTCTGCACGATCTAAATATCGCTTTTTTGGTTTTGATTTCTTCTTGGATGATCTCCTTGGATGTTGTGATAACTGATTAATTAGTCGAAGATGCTGTGCTGCCATATCGGCTTTTTCCAATGATTGTTTAAGAATTTCTTTTGGGGGTTCCGTCATATCTTGAATTACTACAGTAGTAGTAACGTCACCACAAGCGTCGTCACCTTCTTCGTCTTCTTCACTGTTACTATTGCTTCGTTGGTATTTGAGGACTCCTTTACTTGGCCGAGGTGGATCGGGGAATCCATACCATTCTTGCGCCTGTTCTTCACCACTCCCGTCAGCCTCCTCGTCCTCGTCCTCATCATCATCTCCATGCAACCGCTTATTGAATGCATTAAGCTGCTCTTCCAATTCCTGTTTCCTCTCTTGGCGTATCTAAAGGAGGAGAATAATCAGCACACACAACACTCACACACATATTGACTATTTGAACCATACCCTCGCCCGCTCTGCTATTCTCTCTTCTCTTTCCCGTTCCTTTGCTCTAGCCACTGATGCATCTCTCCGTGCTACTTTACGTTTATGAAATCCCGTTAAATAATCCCTTGTTTTTTTTAAAAACACACATTTATTAGTTTATCAGAAAACACACAAAATTTTATATTTATTTTTTCTTTTGTTTTCTTTTTTTAAACTTACTCTCGCTTTGAATCATCAAATACAACTTCACGTGCAACTTGTTTCTCTTGTCGTTTTCGTGCATATGTTTTATCTCCACGCGTCAACACGTGTCGCGTCGTGTTAACCATATCTTTTTCTTGCTTTTTTTTCTCAATACTCAAATTAAACCGAAAAATTAAAGATTTTTTTTTCTACAGTATTTATTGTATACTGGTTAGCTCGGGCTTTTCTCTATTGTTCTCTTTGGGTGGTGATGTTTTTTTTCTTCTTGAAACGTTAAAAAAAATTAATTTAAACTTTATGTCATGAACTCCCAAAGAAAAAGAAAAAAAAGAAAAAAAAAAAAATCAAAATCACAAAATCATTATGGTGTTTACACAAAGGCATGAAAACAAGATTCCAAGTCTAGCCTTTGTTTAACTAAATAATAACCAGTTAAAATTAATTCAGGAAATCGACTCGTAAAATAATTTATAAATCCATGAGGTAACGGTCCTAAAATTTCTTGTACATCATTTGGTAAATCTTGATAATGATGCTTTTTATTCCTCATTGCACGTAATAAATCAAGTACTTTATCACCCCTATATTTTCGATATCGACCTAAATTTTCAACAAATTTACCATCTAATACTTCATACCAATCTTCAACTCCTGTTTTAACTTGAGTTTCAAGTAATGTTAATAGTTTACTTGGTGGTTCACGAGGTTCTACCTCAAATCGATCTGATAATTCTAATAAAAAATCCAATCTCTTTTGTTGACTCCAAAAATATGGATGTTTAAGTATATCCTTTGATCCTGGTCTTTCACTAGGTTCATGACTAATCATTCGTTCAATTAAATCTCCTGCTTCTTTACTTTTATCTATTCCTTTCATATCCACAAATTCTTGCTCATTTATCCCTAATTCACCACGTATTATATTCGCTTCTCTCATATAACGATCTTCACCAAATGGGTGTAACCCCATAGTCAAAATATAGTAAAAAACGCATCCTAGTGAAAATATATCAATCGCTCGAGTGGCTCTCCGATTCCCGTCAATCATCACCAATGGTTCAGATGATGATAATGACGATGAGAATAATCCTTGTTTACTACTCTCTTCTTCTAGAGGCGGCTTATAATCAACAAGTAATTCTGGTGCTCTCCATCCCCATGTTCCTGCTGCCTGTGCCGTAGTAGCACGGAAACTGCTCTGACCTTCGTCTAATTTCTTGCATAGTCCAAAATCAGAAAGTAGCATTCTCGGTGAAGGATTAGGATCGTCACGATATGCTGATTTCAGTGGTGGAGCTACTAAAATATTCTGTGGCTTAATATCTCGGTGCACAATTTTTAAAAAGTGTAAATGGTCAAGTCCTGAAGCTAATTGGTTGAGAATCTTATCTGGACGCATCTCAATCAGTTTCTTCATATCATCATTACCATTATTACTCCCTTCAATTATATCAGCCAATGTCGATGGACATAACTCTAGTGCAATATATAAAAATTGTTCGCTTTCCTCCATGCAGAAATATCGCACCACATTCTCATGATGATCACTTTCCTGTAATAATTTCACTTCATGCGATGCAATTTCATAAAAATCAACCAATATCCGTTTCACTGCGACATCCCGTTTCCCAAATTCTCCCTTTAATACAACCGTTCCATGACTTCCGTACCCGAGCACCTCTTCACCGACTTTAAGAAGTGATGAACCGCTATTGCGGATGGTGTTATCGCCGTTGCTACTAGCATCTGTCGTTATTATTATTTTGGCCTCTTCTTCACCTTGATTTTCTTCTGGCTGTCCTTCCACTACTGCCTCCTTTCCTTCTTCTTCCTCTTTGCGTTTATTTCCTTTTCCTCTATTGCGGCCTCCACGTGACCCCCGTTTCCGTGGCTTCTTTACAGGCATTGCAGCCGCTTCTGTTGGCGCTTGTTCTTGTTGTGGCTTTTCCTTGTTATTACTTTCTTCATCAGCCACAATTACAACTTTGCGCTCCGCGTAAACGCTAGCCACGGGAACTGCAGCCTTAGCAATTCCTTTAGCTTGCTCAAGTGACTGCATATCTTGATTGGTACCTGCCCAATGCTGAAGGCTCTTTATAAAAATATCGCGTAAAGTCTCCTTATTCCAGACTGCCGCTGCAACAGTCAATGCAATTAGAGTTGTAATCAGGCTCTTCATGAGGAGCGAACTAATTCCAGGGGATCGCGGAGGAGGCAAACCACCACGCGATGGACCATCAATCTGGAGGTACTTTCCAGCACCATTATTATCACTGCCTTGCCCATCAATTAAGAGTCGAGGTGAAACTAAATCATATCGATCAAAGCTCACATCGTGTACACCACGTAAAAGAATATTTAGTTCGTCCGCATTGTATACTCTTGGTGCCCGTTGATCGTCGTTGTGTTGCTCGTTGTCTTCTTTACGCACAAGTCGCCATCCCGCCAATGGAGCTGAACCTACTAATATTGGGTAGTTCTCCTGAGAAAGTGCATACCATGCCCCCTGATCAGTCCTTTGAATATATACATGATGGTTTTCTCGGCTGTCTTCATTTTCATCTCGCTGCTTAGGAGGAATCGGCTGAGGCAATATAACATAGCTTGGAGTTTCAGACGTTGTTGACTTTGTCGTAGTTGATGGAGATCTAGCCACAAGCGCATCAAAGACACCAATAACTGTCGAATCCACATCTTGGGCTGTCCAAAGTTGAGTCTTGCTCTGGGTGTCAACGCCAACCACCACAGAATCACTGACCGGTTGCACATATACATTGTCCAAGGTCGACCGATACTGATTGATGAGATCAAGATCCATGTTATTAGGCCCCCATGCCGAGTACGTAATGTTCCAAAGCGTATCATCTTGAGAGTGTATAGCGAGACGGTATTCGGTGCGGCCAAGAAGAATGGACGGATTGCCATCGCCGTCGGTTTCATCATCCTTCGAGCTAGGTGGGAACTGTTGAGGTTGATCGTCCCCGTATACTTGGAGCACTTCGCCGGAACGTACATCTATTGAGTATAATAAGGTCCTACGGCTCCCTGTGTACATTTTAAGCCCTCCCATTGTACCAAAGAATGGAGATTGAGCAACAAGCTGCTTGATACTCAATGGCACAGCCTGAAGTCCGGCACTTTGGCTAAAATAATAGAGACGGCCATCTCCAGTGGGTTCAACAATCCACTTGACTGACTTGTTATCACCTGCCAAATTGTGAGCAGTTTTGTTGCTACTAGATGCACGTATTGCTCTCTTTCCACCAGTACTGCTTGAATCCTGTACACAGTATCCACTACTTTCTTGGTCCTTAAGCTTCCACAATTCTTCACCAGAACGTCGGTCCCGAGCTTCAAGCGAGCCATCTATCTTGGCAAGCAAAACGAAGTCCGCAAGTCCAAACCTATCGATACCACGAGTAGATCCACCAACTTCGTTTTCCCACGCTGCGATGAAGGGAATGACATCTCCCACATCGGCCATTGACGAATGTAGCCGTTTGTCCTCATGTTGCTGTGAACCAACCTGTCGTTGGGTGACAATATTGGCAGGCCTAGTATGATGATGCGACTCAATCAGCAGACCTTGTACCACAATTCCAAACCAAATCAGACATGAAAGAATTATTGTCAGTGCTCTGGTGGTGGAGGAAAGGTGAAAGAAGCCTCTGTTGAAGGTCCGCGCCATTTCTCAAGGGAAATTAAAAACAAAACAAAACAAGCCAACACAACCGCCCCAATTCAGAAATTCAGTTAGATATTTCATACAATCAAACCCGGGTAATAATAATGAACCGCGAGCCTTTTGTTTAATGTCTTGACATTGTTGGGGCTTGGTTGATCATCGTCCCATATAACTTCGTTAAACGCGTTGCTCAGGCGACAGTGAAAAAATTGGAAAATCAACTTTAGATCGATGACCTTCTACGACTTGATAATGCCTTTTTATAATAAGACACCCTTGATTGGTGCATCGTACTACATTATCCCCATGACTCTTGTAATTTTCACATTTTATTGCTAATCGTAAACATCACTGCAATTAAACATTTTTTACATTCTATTAGCAGTTCTCGGTTTAGCCCGGATGATATTATCAACTCTTAATAGTACCTCGGCGGCTTCAGATGCACTTTGAACAACTGCATTTTTGAGCTTATAACTCTCGAGGACACCGCGTTCGCGCATGTCGGCAATCTTACCTTCATCTAAGTCAAGTCCTGAAGTATTCATCCCATTGTATACAGCAGCTCGAAGCTTTGCAACAAGCTCACTTGAATCAAATCCTGCATTATCTGCCAGAATGGTTGGCAATTGGCGAAGGGCTCGGGCAAAACTTTCAACTGCAAGCTGCTGCTTACCACTCTCATTTTGAGCAGCATTATCAACTGCCTTAGACATGAGCATTTCGCTACATCCACCCCCAAGTACTGTCCGGGTTTCAACAACTGTTTGAGAAAGCACTGAAAGAGCATCGTGTAGAGATCGTTCAGCTTCGTCGAGTACTGCCTCGGTAGCACCACGCAATACAATTGTGCATGCTTGACCCGCTGCGCATCCAGAAAACTTGAGCATTGAGTCCTCTCCGATTATGATCTCTTCGATCTTATCGCAATGGCCCAGCTTAACAAGTTCGGGATGATCAAAAGTAGACGCAATTTCACCCCCAGTTACGAGAGCAAGTCGCTCAACTCCGTCAAAGTCAGCGTGCTCAATGCTCGAGATCCCCGCATCAGCAAAGAGCTGCTCAGGGTAATTGTAAATTAGCTGCCGGTTCACAAAGCAGTTGATGCCAAATGCCTTTATTTTTTTGACTTTATTCTTCATCTTCTCCTTTTCAGCACGTTCTAATTCTGCAAGCTTAGCTGTACCCTCTACCTTGAACTTTGCACCAAAGATCTTGACCTTATCAGTGTCCATGGGAGTATTTGCAATCAGAATCTTAGCATTTTTAACCACCTTGGGCTGATTGACACCGAATCGCTTTTCTAAAATGAATCCTTCATCAAGATATGAATCGGTCAGTCGGCCGCCCGCCTTCTTAATTAACTGGATATGGTCGAGGTTGGTTGATCCTTGGAGTCGGAGTACAGCCTCCACCGCTAATTCTGCAAACTGCTCACGGTCCTGACTTAGGATCTTGGAACTCAAAGTTGTCCGTGCGATATTCACCAAATCATGTCTAAAGGCACCAGGATCCTTGCTGTGATCGACAGCGGCCCTCTCCAATGCCGCCAATGCCGCCTTACAGGCGACTCTGTACCCATCAATAATGATTTGTGGATGGATTCTTTTCTCCACAAGCTTTTCAGCCTCCCTTAAAAGTTCAGCAGCAAGTACAGTCACAGATGTAGTTCCATCCCCCACTTCATCGTCTTGAACCTTGGATATGTTGACTAGCACCTTGGCAGCGGCATTATCAAGAGCAATCGACTTGAGAATTGTTGCTCCATCATTTGTCACCAATATATCTCCGCGTGATGCCGACTGTAAAAGTTTATCCATTCCCTTGGGGCCCAGCGTTGACTTGACCAAGTCACCCACAGCAATTGCTCCAACAAATGAACTCAATCGAGCATTCTCGCCTCGCTCTTCCGTTGTCTGATCTCCAAAGATATTGACCGACTAAAATCTCAGAGTCAGTCTTATAATTTGCGTTGTTAACTATCCATACAAGGGTGCGCTTACCATATTGTGTTTTCGAGATCAGATATATATTGCTAGGTTAGCAAGGGTTGAATTTGCCTTTGAAGACCCAAAATCTTTCTACGCTAGTTGGGAACATGGAGCATGGCAACCACGAAGCCGCCATTAAACACGTACAGTGCAGTGCTTGTAGGGTCTGAAACCAAAATATATAAAATGCCACTTTTAATGCTTTTAAAATCTAATCTACAAAATAAATAAATACAAGCTTTTGATTATTGCTGTTATCACTGAGGTTCAACATTGTATTTAAGTCTTATACCCATTGCTGATAGCTCGCAGTCAAGGTATTTGAGAACAAACGGGATGGCTATCTGGCACGTATTGCTTCCTCCAGAAAATCGCTGGCCTGTGCCATCTTCCCAAATGTCATCTACTAGTTCGCTTGATGATGCAGTAAGTCTCTTGGGATGTGCATCTTTGGCCGTCTTGTCGGATAGCTTTGTCGCGCATCTGCGGCATCGTACTTCGGCTGGAGACCCTATCTTGGGTACGCTCGTCATTGTTGAGGTGAGAGCTCCACAACTTCTGCATATGTAAGATTTTGTATAGTCACTGCAGTTGAGAAGTCGATCTTGTAAAAGATAGGCGGCGCCGTGTCCGATAAAAGCATCCCGTTCCATTTCACCTATACGAATACCACCAGCTCTCTTACGGCCCTTAACTGGCTGCATTGTTAGCGAGTTGACAGGGCCAGTTGATCGGACCTGAAATTTATCGTTGACCATGTGTCGCAACCTCTGATAGTAAACAACTCCGAGGTAAATATCGACGTGAAATTCTTCCCCGGTGATTCCTGAATACATGGGCTCATTGCCGTGATAGTTATACCCTGCCTGTAACAACTGTTTTCCAAAGTAGTCTGCTGGTGTATCACCCTCTGAAAACTTCCAAGGAGTTGCATCCTGAGCAATTCCGTGCATTGCACCAGCTTTACCGGCTAGTGATTCGACAAACATGCCAATAGTCATACGCGATGGGAAAGCATGTGGATTGATGATGACGTCGGGCTGCATTCCTGACTCGCTGAAGGGCATGTCGATGGTGGGCCACTTTTGTGAGCAAACACCCTTTTGCCCGTGTCGGGATGAAAATTTATCTCCAATTACTGGGGACCGGGGGATCCGAAACTTGACTGACAAACATTGGAATTCTTGATCCCCATTGTCGTCACCTAAAAGCTTAACCTCGTCGACATAGGCAGTTTCGGTTGATTTATAAGTAAACACCTTGGTCCGCCCTGTTGTGTCATCATTGTATGCACATATCGGATCTCCTTCTTCAAGCCGCGTACCAATACAGGCGAGTCCATCCTGATCCAGTTTTTCAAGCCATTTATCTGGCCATGCATCGCTGCCAAATCCAAAATGTTGAGTAATGGGTTCCCCACGGCGTCTCTTATTACTCAAATCGTATTTTTCCACTTTATAAACAGTACCATATCCGAATCCGCGCTCATGTGCTGATTTATTGATAATCATAGCATCGTCCATATCATATCCCGTATAAGATACTACAGCTACCACAGCATTTGTTCCATTGGGGAAGTTATCCATTCCATAGTCATCATATAGTGCCGAACGTACAATCGGAGTTTGCCCAGCTTGTAGTCGGTACATTTTATTATCCGAGCGGTAAGTTAAAGCCGTTCCAGGTGTTCCCATAGTCTGTTTACCCATCTGACATTGATACATATTACGTGGCGACTGGTTGAAGTCTGAGAATGGAGTGAAATTTGCCAAGATCGAGAGAATGTTAGTCGGAGCATATTCAACGTGAGAATGCAATCCTGGTGTGATTTCTTCCGCTCCGATTGCAATATCCATATAGACTTGCTCAAATGGTCCTACCATATCTTGCTCGTCTAGAGGTAAGTACCGGACTGGTCTGAGCATTCTCGCTTGCTGAGAGAAAAGAAATAACCCTGGATATTGCCCTTTCGTCACTTTAGGAACATAACCAATCTCCAAGTCACGGGGAATATCATGGGTACCTTCGACTTTCCAGAATCTAAGTGACTCAGATATAATCCTTGCATCCTCATGCGAACACCACCCAATGACCTGTCCGTCAAGCTGAACGCAGCAGTCACTCGCATTCGAAATGAGGGCATAAGGTGGGCTCACTCCGAGCTCGTATAGAATTTGTGGAACATGGGAAACATCTAAGCAGGATGTAGCAATAAAGCACCGATGAGCTAAATGGTTAAGAAGACCACAAGGAGAACCATCCGGAGTATGGACGGGACAGAGGAATCCCCAACTTTCTGGTAGTAATTTCCGAACAGTAGTGGTCTTCAGTTGAGCAAAAAAGGAACCTCTGTGAACCATACGGAAATGAGATATAAAACGGTAGAAATTAATCTTCTCAGCAACAACAGTGTATCCCGAGACTTGTTGCAAGTCCAGCCCTGATTGAGAAACAAGGTTACCCGTGGATAAAAAGTATTGAAGTTTTTGACCAATATTTTCATTCATCTTAAGAAAGATTCGGTTCAAGTATCGAGCATCATCGAAATTGACTGCATTTCCTCGGCTAACATCTGCATTAACCTGTAGTCGAAAACTTTGTAGATACTCATCCATCTTCTCTTTGAGAATCATGCCATAGAGAAATCCTCCCAGTAAAATCTCCTGGTGCTGAGCAGCATCTGGATTGTCTGACGTGCAGTCTCCAGCCACGAGAGAGTATAGTTTACGGATCATGAATAGTAGAAGACGGAACTTATCCTGGTTGTCTGACAGATGGACTAAGACAATTTTGCGAAGTACCAGTTCTCCAACTGCTTCATCTGGGATATCAATGGAAGCATTCATGACGACGCGGAATTTGTTGCCTAGGTAGGCAAGCGTCTCACGGCGCGAGTAGAGATTGTACACTTTGTACGTTCTGAGGAGGAGTTCGAGTCGATCGGTAAGAAAGCTGTCCGAGGTGTTTGAACCGACGATACCATTGAATATTTCTCTGTCATTAGTTTCCACCAGAGCCTTGAGTACCATCATTACTGGTATGAGATACTCATTCTTACGCCATGAAAAGCGGAATGTTACATTACCATCATTGAGGTAATGAAGGACAACAGTCTGAGAAGTTTGATCAGGCCGTACGCACCGGATCTGCACGCCAAATTGCGAATATGCAGCACCTCTATTTGAAAATGATGGGCGGATAATGGCGAGTGGGTGATTGCGGCGCTGGACGATGAGCATTCGAATGAGCTTCTCAACACCATTGACAATAAAATAGCCTCCTAGCTCTTCAGCCTCCTCCTTAGCTTGTACAAGCTCCTTGGGGGAGAGTCCATTTAGATGACACCGATTAGATCTGAGCATTATGGGCACCAAGCCAGCATCTCTGTATTCAAATTGGGAGGGCCCATCGTTGACCGACCATCCAAACTTGAGAGTTAATTTCGCCTTGTACGTAGTATGCCGCTCGCGCGTTTCTGCTGGGTATATTCTTCTGCTGACTGTGGTTTTGTCCCTCGCAGAGACAGTAGGTTTTGCGAGCTGAGCCGATTCGATCCAATCTGTATATACTGGTCAGTAAAAAAAGGAGTCTCACAGGCCAAACAGTTGCATGAAAACCCACAAGTAAGCTTATTTCCAAGTCTATCGGAGTCTTTACTGTCGAATACAGTAAATGACCCAATATCCTTTGCTGCAAGATTGAGGACTCCATCGTCTGTAAGAGCGTTGAATGAGCCGATGTGTGGTTGAACTGCCTGCTCAAGAACAGTCTTAAATGCCGCCTCATCCTTGTTCAAATGCCGGAAGTACTTTTCCCGCTCCAAAGTCGCAAATTGTGTCATTTGGACCCTCTGACTCTGTCTCTCTCCCTATGTTTTTTCGGGGTTTGATATTTTTTTTTTTTTTTAATTTTTTTTTTTTTTTTTTGGTGGGAGAAATTGATATTGAAGTTTCAGTCACGTGCTTAAACAAAAGCCGCACACTGACTGGGACAGGGATCCCAAAACTACCTCGAAAGTCAGTAATCTCACGATAATATTGCATATTTTTGATTTACGCTCTGACAAGGAGAGAAGAATATGGCCGCGACTAACTGAGTGAGAGGGTCGACTTCATTTCATTTCAGGGATATAGCAAAATGAGGGCAAACCCGGCAAGACGGCGAGGACGGCCAGACAAATCGGTGCCACTTAGATTAGCCAAACAGATTGCTCTGCTTCAGCTTATCTACTATCTGCTAGCAGTGATTGTTCTTGGCTTTTCGCTGACTGTGAGTGGGGAGGTCTTCAGCTTAGACTGGTTCTTCTCGTGGCGACTTTTACGATCGGACAGCGCTCTCGGATGGACAGTTACTCTAGATTGGTTGCTGGTGTCTCTCTTCAATACACTAAGCATTCTACTGATAATTGGAAGGAGCAGACTGGTATGGGACTTTGTTCTTACGCTCCATGGGATTCACTTCTTATTGGTCTGGATCCATTCAGGATCTTTTCCTGCTAGTCTTTGGTGGTGGAGTGTACAGGCTGCATCTATAGCAATCATGGTATCTTTGGGGGTATGGGCCACGCAATGGAGGGAACTACGTACAGAGTTTTTTTCTGATCAGACATACGAAATGACTCCAACGCGGCAACCTCAGCCTGAACATGAGACGGGTGCTAGTGGCAGCAATAGAGCTCTAGCTAACGGACTAAGTAATGGTTCTGGCAGCAATAGTACAGCCCAACCTCTCGTTTCTCCTACTCATGTAGGTATTCCTAGCGAGGCCGTCAAATGATACAAGAATAATAATAATAATAATAATAATAGCAAGTGTATATGTATGTATTGTCTTAGAAATAATATCATCTCTCTTAAATCGAGTTCTGCTAAGTAAATACAATAAATAGCCCTGTGGTCCCTCGTGCTTTGTTGTATGGGGAAATTTTAGTCCCAAAGAACAAAAAAAAAGTCCTTGTCTCCGGGGAAATTTTGACATTGAGCTTTAAACATGAAGTCCCCGGCCTTCCTTACAGGCTGCATAAGAGACTTTGAGTCAGTTAGACTTGTCTGTCAAAGGGGGCTACGCAGTGGTAACCTTGAGACGAGTATTGGCCGAGGAGGTTCCAGATCATTGTCGACACGTTGCATCAAGACCCCCCCAGGGCAGGGCATGGCTAGACATATGCTCCGAAATCGGTTAACAAGGGTGATTCCCTTACGTCGGACATACTATCAGTTAGCAGCCGTGCAACGCCGGACTTTGTTTGCCCCGAGAAGCAGTACAAAAATATGGAACCCAACATTTCGGATCAACGGCCTTTCGAGCACCATTCTTAATCGACTAGGATATCATATTCCCATAATACCGCAGTATGGTAGCAATACTTGTTTTTTTCATTCTTCGGCATTGGTTGACAGAGAAACCCCAACGGCTACTGATAATGCGGGGAACTCTCCATCGGCCGAGAAGAAATTCACATACACTGTTGGAGTTGCATTTCGGCCTAAAGATGAAGGCCGCCAACTCGGAGGACTTCGCAAAGAGCATGGAAAGGAAGTAACTCCCAGTGATAGTGGCGAGGATGGCTATTTTGCCGTTTCCAGTACGAATAGCCAAAATCTTGCGCTTGGAGTGGTAAGTTTACTTTTTCTTTTCTTTGTTTTTAAGCTGACTGAATCATAGACAGATGGAGTCGGGGGATGGTCTTTGCTCGGCGTGGATCCTGCGGAATTTAGTCACACATTGTGTGAAAAGATGCTCAATTCTGCACAAGAGCAGTTTAATCACTCTGAAAGCGAATCTGTAGATCCTGGAGATCTATTAACAGATGCATTTTTACAGATAGAGGCAGAGGGAAAGATCAAAGCTGGCGGCTCAACTGCATGTGTCGGAGTTATCAACGAAAAGGGTGCACTCCGAGTTGCGAATCTAGGGGATTCAGGATTCTACATTTTTCGACATGGGAGAGTCTTTCATACATCACATGTACAAACGCATTACTTCAATGCGCCGTTTCAATTAGCCATTATTCCCGAGTCAGTACGAAAGCAAGTGGCACTTGAGGGAGGTAAACATTTTGAAGATAGCCCCAAAGATGCCGATCAGTACTCTCTAGAGTTACAACATGGGGACGTGATTGTGTTTGTGACAGATGGGCTCAGTGATAACTTGAGTGTTCAAGAATCACTCCAAATTGTTAATGAGGGCATGGTCATGTCCAAGAGCTGGCTTATTGATCAGAATCATGGGTACCAGCCAAGTCCACAAATGCAAGAGGACGGTGCACAAGCCATTGCTAAGCGGCTTGTCTCAGCCGCGTATCAAGCCAGTGTGAACCAGCATCGCGACGGTCCGTTTGCTCGCGATGCCCAAAAGTATCTCCACGCTCTCTACAAAGGGGGGAAACCTGATGATATTACAGTAGTTGCGGTGCTTGTGCAGTAAGTGTAAATAGTCTTGCATAAAAAAATCACATGTATAAATATAGTCTCTTCCGACATCTACAGTAACTTGTCTATCTCTTGTAAGACTGGAAATCGTCAAAAAAAAAAAAAAAGGCCCAAGCAATTGGGCTCGTCTGGTTGGCTGGCCGACCCCAAATCTGCGGCTGCAGTTTTTCTCTCCTTTCCTCCCTTCAACTTTCCCTCCCCCGGAGACCCGGACAAGACAACAGACTGTTATTTCATCTACGTTTGTATTATTGTCGTTTATAAAATCCGTTTAAAGAATGGCTCCAGTCACTGTTAATGTTAGTTGTGTAAATTTTTCTGATTTTTTTTGGTGAGGAAAACTAACCTTTTTTTGTTTTATTACTAAAAGGTCTTCCGATGGTCTGCCCTCGGTCTGGGGATCGTCTATGGCGCTTACCACAGTTTTGTACTTTCATCTCAACATGTCATTGATAAGGCCAATAGGGAGTACGCTCATAAGGAGAAGCTCATTTCAGAAGCTAAAGCCCAGTATAACAAGCTTCATCCAAGCAGCAGCGGTGGTATGGACAACTTTTCTTTTACAAGCTTCTTCTTGTTCTTTTTTTTGACTGACCATCTATCTATAGTCATCTCTGACCCGGCTGATCCAAATTTTGATTTGGAAAAACTATTACTTAATGCCGATAAGCTTTACCAATAATTACACTGATTTTGTCCCTTTTTTTGGTGGTGTGTACTAGTATATATTCCCTCTTGCTGTTGCTCCTCATTTTCTCATTAGTCCCTGGGGCCACATAAGACCATTGTCTGTCCCTGATTAAAAAGTTGTCATATATTATTGTACAAATAAATAAATAAATATATACATAGATACATACACGCAAAAGTTTTAAGATTCCCCCTACGTGTTGTTTTCTGATGTCCACAGTTTTACAGATCTGTCCCATCCAGAGCTCACAATGTACTTGCCATTAGAGGCAACATCAGTGCTCATGGGTCTGTCGGCATGGCCTTTGAGTGACTTGATCAGTTGCCAATTGTCAGAGCTCCATATATTGATGAATCCATCGTATCCAGACGACACTAAGAAAGAGCCTGATGAAAATGGAGATGGTGAATCTATATTGAATTGCTCTTGCAGATTATTGAAAAAGCGAAGGTCTGAGACGACACTCTTGTGAGCAGGAATCGTATAAATATTCTTCACCTGACGAATATCCCATACTTTTATCGCACCATCGCTGCTACCAGATAGTACCTGATACCCGTTGGGGCTAAAATCAAGAGCGTATATCTCGCGTATGTGACCATCTAGAACCATTGTTGTCCTTCCAGTCCGGAGATCCCATACCCGCCCAATCGCATCGAGCCCACCAGATGCCGCCAGTGCTCCATCCTGCTGGAATGCCAATGCATAAACTTCTTTACTATGCCCTTCCTGCAAAAGCAGCTCTGAACATGTCTCTATATCCCATAGTCGCCAAGTATAATCAAATGACGCGCTTCCCACGTACCGTCCACTTGGATGGAATGCCGTTCGACACACTCTTGCCTCATGGCCTTCTAGAACTGACATGGCTGTGTCTTGTTCGAGATTCCACAATCGTACGCTGCCCTCCCCACCTCCACTTGCAAGGTTCACAGTCGACGGTGTCTGACTGATTCCTGAGCCTGGATGCCATCCTATGCCTCCTACTCTGTCTGTGTGACCCCGTAGCGTCCGACTTGATTCGAGATTCGGAATTCCCAGTAGCTCAATAGACCCCGACCATGATCCTGCTGCAATCATTTGGCTGTCTGGCCTACACCGCACAATTGAAACAGGCCTCGAGGCACATATCTGTGATCCCCATACATCGTAGGAAGCAAGCTCACTAGCCAGACTTCGTCGAAACCGGATTTGATCCTTCAAAGATATTTTGCTCTCTGCAATTTGTCTCGCTCGTCGTTTTCTTGCATTTGACAATGAGAAACTAGCAATGAACTTTCGGGCAGCTAGAAGACTATCGCTTCCTGGGGTATAAAACTCTTCCTCTTCCTCCTCTTGACTTTCTTGCTCCTCTCCCTGCTGGGCCTCTCCCATCTCAACGTCCCCCTCTTGATCCATCACAATTGTTGTCGTAGTATCATTATTTTGTATCAGCCGATCCCCCAAAACACGCCTTAACCGGTCCCTCCGGTCAGCCTTGTCCTCTCCAAAAGTCGTAATAGGCTCTCCTAGCTCACGAAGTCGTATTCGGACCTCTTTATCATCGGTAGGTACCACAATTCTCCGTTCCACCCTGTGTCTCTCCATCTCCTTAAGCACCTCAGCAGCACGCGGACCTCCAGGCGTCACGCTGTATCCATGGTCAACTCCTAAATCAGTGCGTTAGTATACTAGAAGCAAAATAAAAACTCGATAACGTCTCCAACTCACGAAGATCATCTATAGATGTACTCCTGCTCTCTCTGGAATTCATAATCTAGGGTTCTATGTCAACAACCTGTAAACCCCTTAGTTAAAACACCTCTTCCTTTATGTAAACTAAGCTGCAATCTGGTCTAATCCTGTAAAAGGTAACTTCAAGGTCTCTCTGGGCGGATTAACTTGGTTCCAAAATTGACGGATCCCAACCACCAAAATATAACCCACCTCGAGATCAGAAATTCCAACCTTTTTTTTTTTTTTCCTACACCAAATCCCTTTGCCGCAACCAAAGAGAAAAGAATGGCGGTTGCGAAGAAGTCACAGGCTGTAACTACAGGTACAGCTCCAGTGCCTCCACCGAGCGTGCGGAAAGCTGTCGCGCGTACGAAAGGGGGTGGTAGTTCCAATAATCCAACTGGGGGTCGCGGATATACAAGAGCCCTCATTGCATTAACGGTGCTCGCATTTTTGACTCGATTTTACAAGATAAACTTCCCGAGCGAAGTTGTGTAAGTGGTTTAGTTTGTTAGAAATCTTACACGCGTGACCCATGTCTAACTTATATTCTTGCTAATAGATTTGATGAAGTCCACTTTGGCAAGTTTGCCAGTTATTATCTGCGACGCACATATTTTTTTGACGTGCATCCTCCATTTGCAAAGCTCCTTTTTGCCTTTGTCGGCGCGTTGGTCGGTTACGATGGAAGTTTTCTCTTCAATAATATTGGTGATTCCTACATTGCAAATAAGGTGCCCTACGTAGCGTATAGGGCACTTCCGGCAACTCTCGGTGCTATTACTGTTCCATTTGTATTTTTAACTGCTCAGGAATCTGGATTGTCGCTCCCTGCTTGCTTGGTAGCTGCATCCATTGTTTTGTTCGACAATGCCCATATTGCAGAGGATCGACTCATTCTTCTTGATGCGACTCTCAACGTTAGTTTGGCGGCGTCTCTCTACTTCTACATTCGATTTTTGCGTATGAGATATGAACCATTTTCTCGCAAATGGTGGAAATGGCTTTTGTGCACTGGAATCGCCCTTGCATGTGCAATAAGTACAAAGTACGTGGGTTTCTTTGCATTTGTTTCAATTGGCGGGTCTGTCTTGCTTGATCTTTGGAAGATTCTCGATATAAAGCGCGGTATTCCTCTCCCGACTGTTAACAAGCACTTTTTCGCTCGACTTGTCGCGCTTATTGTTTTGCCAGTTCTTATTTTCCTGACTTGGTTCCAAGTCCACTTTGATGTCCTCAACAGATCAGGTCCTGGAGACACTTTTATGTCTCCTGAATTCCAAGAGACTTTAGCCCAAAACCCACTAGCAATGCATGCGAAACCTATTGAGTATCATGATATTCTGACTCTCAAGCACAAGGCCACAAATGCCTTCCTTCACTCCCATCCCGCACAATATCCTCTTCGCTATGATGACGGCCGCATCTCCTCCCAAGGCCAGCAAGTTACTGGCTATCAATTTGAAGATGCATTCAACAACTGGGAAATTCTGCCTGCTGTCGACTTTGAAGTGACCGAGGGTTCTCCAGCTGACCTCCATAAGCCAGTCAAATCGGGAGATTATGTCCGACTCCGCCATGTGGGTACAAACACCTTACTTTTAGCTCATGACGTTGCATCTCCACACTACACGACCAATGAGGAGTTTACCACGGTAGGATGGGATCTTGCTGCAGGCGCCAGATATAATGATACTCTATTTGAAATCCAACTCTCTTCGGGCAATAAAGGCAAACACCTTTCAACTAAAATGAATGAATTTAAATTCGTCCATGTGCCTACCAAGGTGTTTATGTGGACAGAGACAAAACCACTACCTGACTGGGGGTTCAAACAGCAGGAGATTGATGGCAACAAATATCCCAAGGGCAATAGCGACATTTGGACATTTGATGAGATTGTCAATCTTACCGATGAAAAGCGGCTTAATATGGGGCCCCGTGAGGTTAAAAAGATGCCATTCTGGAAAAAGTACTTTCAGCTCCAACTCGCCATGTTTGCCCATAATAATGCTCTCACCTCATCTCACCCTTATGCATCTCATCCCGTATCTTGGCCATTTTTGGTACGTGGAGTTTCTTTTTGGACTCATAATGACACTCGTGAGCAAATCTATTTTATAGGTAATTATGCTGGTTGGTGGCTCGAGTCTCTTTTGATCTTTGTCTGGTTTGGACTTGTAGCTGGTGACCAGTTTACAAGACGACGCGGAGAACGGATTTTAGATG
Organism: Trigonopsis californica; assembly: GCA_030574475.1. Lineage (NCBI taxonomy): Eukaryota > Fungi > Ascomycota > Trigonopsidomycetes > Trigonopsidales > Trigonopsidaceae > Trigonopsis > Trigonopsis californica. The sequence goes on from JAJMFC010000033.1 coordinate 90,127, forward strand.
AAGCAAGCCGTAATCGACTATACCGCACTGGTGGATTTTTCGTCTTTGCCTGGGCAGCCCATTATCTTCCATTCTACCTTATGGGCCGACAATTATTTTTACATCATTATCTTCCTGCTCATATATGTGCAGCACTTGTGGCAGGGACTGTTTTTGATTTCTTGGCCAGGGCTAGTCATGATACTCCAATTTCTGCCGACTCGAAAAAGCCAACCCCTATATCCACAACAAAGGTGGGTGTTAAAACTTGGATTACTTGCGTCATCATCATCTCTACCATTGTCGCTACATTTATTTTCCTTGCTCCCATTACATACGGCACTCCGGGACTTTCTATTGAACAAGTACTCAGAAGGCAGCTTTTAAAATCTACCCTGCACTTTGCCAAGTAGAAAAAATCCTTAAATGACACTAACGAAAAAAAGAAAACGAAGTTTAAAGGGGAAGAAGAAAAAAAGGAAACCAAGAATGTGGAAATTCCATGCAAATAGTCTACTATATGATACATTGTTTTAACAAAATGCAAAAATTACTCTCCAAGTTCAGTAAGAACACAGTTTTCTTTTTTTTTTTTTTCTTATTTACAAAAAAAAGAAAAAAAACCAATCCAGCGCCGTAAATAATAAAACCAACCAAAATCACAGCTGCCATCTCTATGACTTTGTTCTCTCTCTCTCATGCATTTACATCGTCCGGAATATTATATACATACTCATTATTCTTGTGGTGGGCGATAACGCTAGTGTTATCAAGATCTTCAAATCTCCAAGCTTGGAACCGCCAATTGAGCTGTCGGTGATCGTGTACAGAGTATTTAGCCCCATTTTGGGGATCAATCGCCCCTGTTTGGCTCATTGATTTAACATAAACAAGACGCATTATTCGTGAATGCACAAGAGACATGCTACACATGGTGCACGGCTCATGTGTAGAGTACATCTCAAGATTATGACAGAGATATGCACTGCCACCTGAGACGTCAGTAAGAGGTTCCTCATCCGTGCAATTATTATTATTATTATTATTATTATTCTGTTCGGAAGAATTGCCATTGGTTGCTTTTCCCTGCTCCTTTTCGAGTCTCCTTCGTCTTTGCTCCTGTTTCGCGACTTCCAAAATGCACGTCATAACACTGTGGTTGATTGGATTACCGTCCCTACGTCTTGAATCTCGACTCCTTGCAATCACTTGATCAGTAGATGGATCAACAATAATGGACGCAATCGGTAGCTCTCTATTATTATCCTCTTTTTCTTCCTCCTTTTCGTCATTCTGGACCAGATCAATCGCTTCAAGCATATGCTTGCGCATTCTTTCCATATCCGGAACAGTCAATTCAGTCGGACGTAACTGAGGGTTACCTCGCCATATGCAAGGCCATATCCGCTGTGACCATTCCTGATTCTCCTCCTTGGTAGAGGCAGGATATCTTGGTGCCTTACGAAGCGTTATTTGGAGCCCTGGCAGGACTCCGTCAAGGATCTCTTGTATCTCATCCTTCGTCGCAACGCATTCGGTCGAACATATTTCAAGATATAGAAGAAGTCCCGATGCCGTGCTGTTATCTGTATTTTCAACTCTGTATAGTCTGCGTACGTGACCTAAATTCACTGGGTCCACAGGACAGTAGTCCTTAAGATGTTTAAGAACAATTGACGACTTGATCGCAGGTACAACAGTCGTCCAGATATCAATGAGCTCCAGTTTCCGACAGTTAAATTCAGGCTTGATTTCTACAAACCGGTACTGCCCATCAACAGTATTTATACTAGCTGCATCTCCGCGAGATAATCTTCTTGATCGAGTCTTAGCCGGTCTGCCCTTGGCTGATTTACTTTCACTCTTGCGCTCCACGCTAATAGTTACCGGCTCCTCACTCGCCATGACCAGATCTTCTCCATAAATAGGCAGAGACAAGCAGTCTTTTTACCGGAGGACTTCGCAAAAGTTTTATACTTGTCAGTCTAGAAAATTGAAATTTTTGGTGGAGGAAAATATCTCGTACTGGCGAGTAAATCATGACACGATGAATTATTCTTTTGGGAGCGGGCCAACTTAACCAATTCTCTTTCTCTCGAGAAAACTTGCTCGGCAACGCTGCCTAAAACACAGCAGAAATTTTTATTTTCAGATACCAAACCGCCTGCGGATCTGCATTGTAAATCGGGGGTTCTGGAGTTCTTCGCTACTGGCACAAAATGATATAGTAATTTGGAAATTCAACCGTCCTGAGACATAGCAGCTGGAATAGTGTATATCATATCATATGCAACTCGTAGTTTATGAACTTCTGGCTATTACACGTATATTTGACTTTCCTATTTGACTTTCCGACTTACAGTTAATAGCTCGCTAGTTGGATCATCAATCTCTTCATTATAAATTCATTACATTTGTGCTAGCCTAAATATTTCATCTCGGTGGGATATCTGGAATCCTTGAACATCAGCCGTCGCAGTGTCATTGTTGTTTTCGCACCAGAATGAAGTGGATATGAGGCAGAGTAGGAGTGAATGAAACAGGTTCAGACAAGGAATGCTCTACACAGTTCAATGATTTCAGTCAACCACCAAGCCATAAGGCTTGACTAATAGCGAGCGACTCCTTATTGCTTGTATTCTAGTTGAGCACTTTTGCATACTCATAAGCAATGATGAGACACGGCTTCCTTTTCCTTGTTCTAATTGAACGAGTGAATTGGATCTCGATCATAGTCCCACTTCCCGGGGACTCAGACTGACGGCACTCCTCGATACTGAGGAGCGACTCAGAGCGGTAACTCAGTTTCTCGAAAACACACCGCAACTACTACACTGAGTAAAAAGTCTCAACAGAGGCCAGCTAGTCAAGGCTTTTCCTACGAAAGCCGTCAGGAGGGGAACCCGGCACTACTCCAAATTATAGGTAAACAAGCCCAAAGCAGCAAAGCCTGGATCGTGCACATGAGCGAACATGGTCTTACTTCTTGTATTTAGGTTGTTTTTAACTAGCTGCTGTGTACATAGGACTTTAAATTTGATATAAACTAAACTAACTAAACCATGTACACAGACAACATTAACTAATATACAGCAAGGTACTACTAGGGCCTTGTAGGCGCAGCTCTAAGATTGCACCAAGTGATCTCCAGATGCATTCCTACTAACTCTAACCTTTCCATCTCCTCAGGAGTTGGGTAACCAAATGGAATTCCCAAGACGAACAACCAGCCAAAAGTGAGTCTCCGTTTGAGCCCCGCATTGTGCGGCGCGCGTTTTTTGGATTTACTCTTTTCATTAACTATCTAGTTATATCTAGCTATTAATGACAGATACCTGTTCGTAGGTCTAGCGGGAGTTCATGCTCCTTTGAATAAAGTTGAGACAGGAAGGAAAAAAGAAAGAAGAAGTAAAGGAAAAAAAGGAAAAGAGCAGAAAAGGAAAAAGAAAAAGAAAAAAGAAAAAGAAAAAGAAAAAGGATGGGAATCGAGAAATGTGGGGTAAGATCTTTCAGGGTATGGTTCATATTGTAGCTCGTGTCGCCCGTAGACGAGATTCTCGACGCTTTTCCACTCGTTCCAGTAGCGCTTCGTATCCTTGAGCAGGGCCCACAAATTGTTCGTCCCTGATCTTCCTGATAAAGTC
>JAJMFC010000034.1:0-93033 GCA_030574475.1 Trigonopsis californica
CTGAAGAACAAACCATACCATCCTTCTCCATACTACCCTTTCTATATCTTTTTATTCTTATGTTATTTCTTGCTACCTACCCTACCTTCTTTCCCTCTTCCTTTTATTTTTATTTTTTTCTAGGTTTTCTAGACACATCCTGTAAGTAACGTGTCCGTCATTATATAGTTAATGAAAATAGTAAATCCAAAAAAAAAAACGGTTGCCATGCCAACTACCTACTGTATGTCCGGTAAGTCCGTGATAATATAGTGCAACATGAGCGCGAGAAATTCCTACACCTCTGCCAATATGTCAAGAATTACTTGTGACTATGCCTACAAAGGACTAGCAGATGAATGGCATTCTACTAGTCGCTGAATTATTGTAGACTAGTCTATGCTATCTGTGTATTTAGAAGATATAGTCCTTCTCTTTATACGGTTCAAATTATGTACATAGAACTCAAATCTTGGTATGACTACTAGTACTACTTACTGTAAATGTTGTAAGTTCAATTTGATGGACAGTATAGGCCAAACATTGGTGTCTAACCCAATGTGCAAACTAATTCCCTTCTAATGTATACAATAATATTCTATGTATTATCTGAATATATGCTCTCCACACATAGGATTCAAATTTTTTATTCCCTTGTTCATCTATTCACTCCTCTCTAACTGTTTTCAGATAGTTTATTATATCTATTGAAAGTTTAAAATTATATCCCTGATCATTTCAGCAGCCAAGTTTATTTGAAAGGGATTGGCGAATGATAATCTTCTTAAACTTGCCCATATGCGAGGATATCATTAAACGAAATGGACTTTATTCGCTCATGGCATTGGATTTCCAAAGTTTTGGGTGGGGGGCTGCGTACAGTTGTGATCGTGTATAGACTAGCCAAGAATATTCCGGGATGGATTGCAGTACTAACTGTACCAGCAATAGCTTCTTTCTACCAGATTACTGATTTTGGGCTACGCTAATACTATCTTTCCGAAGATCATATTTCCGGGGATACTTTATACAAAAGTAGAATCAATTTAAAACCGAAAGTAGGACCGATAACAAATTATAGACAACTGACTATTTGCCCATTGTTACAGTATACGATAACACATAGATTCATAAAAGCGCCAAATGTCGGTCCGTACTGGCATACTTATTCTTATTTCTTGGAATAAACATACGTACTGCAAAATGAACTCTATATATAACTAATCAGTACTTTTCATTGCTCTGTTTATTATCATCCTAGCCGGGTTTTGGCAGATCATATGTTTCAAATCCTTTATGCCAAGCCACAGATAGATAAAGCCTGGAAAGCCAGGGCGAAAAAGGTTCATGGCATGTGACATTTTGGTCTTGGTTTTTCTATTATTATGGTTGGTGGAGAAGTACCTTATCTCTCTACTAACTCCACCGCACGCCGCACGTGAGACGGTGATAGAATTTGGGAGTACTCCCCAGGGCAAGATGGAAATTCAATGAAGGGCAATTAAGCGATGTCGTACGTCCTAAAGAGATGATGACAAAGTCAGAAACTTGTAAAAGTGGATTTCTCAAGTATACATATATATATATATATATATATATATTATGATTGAAAAAGAGACAGGGTGATTGGTGAAATGGAGTAAGGAAAAGGAAACAACAAGGGAGCCGTGTTCAAGAGCCGCGGGGCGAAAACAAGCTTAAAAAGTAGCGTATCCAAATACGGATTAGTTTGTCGGAATTTCTTCCCAAAAGCAATTACAATCAATTTCTGTCACCGCATGTTTAACCTACATCTTATCAGCATTGTTGACTTCCCGTCGCTGATTAGATATGCTATCGATTGACGAAGAATTATTCCATCCATGAGGTTCATAAAGCTGGTTCTTTGCCCTTGGAAGATCGAGAATTCCTTTAATCAGCGGCAATCATGACAATTCAGGTCTTCGATGAAACAGTCAAGAACAATGGTCACAGTCAGGGATCGATTAGGAGCGAGCAGGATATCATGACTGGTGAAGTCTATGAGAAGAATTTTGATCGGGTTGTTTCAGAACCAGCTTCATCGTTGGAAGAAAGAGGTGGCTCTATCGAGGATATTTCAGAGAAGGAACCGGCACGTACGAGACGAGGGCTCACACCTCGACATCTTTCCCTTGTTGTTGTCGGAGGATCAATTGGCACTGGTCTTTTTATAGGTCTAGGCACACCTCTTGTTACTGCTGGGCCTCTATCTTTGTTACTTGGTTTTGGCATTTATTCCTGCCTTGTAATGTGGCCTCTTATGCAGATTGTTGGTGAAATGTGTACCTGGTTACCCATCAGAGGTAGTCTTTTCCATTTCGCATCAAGATATGTCGATGATGCTTTCGGATTTGCAGCGGGCTGGCAGTATTTGTATGGAGCTCTCATGTTTTGCTGTATTGAGTTCACCGCGACCACCAGTGTCATTCAATATTGGGATGCAACAACTAATCCTGGGGCTTGGATTGCTATATGTATAGGTGTGAGCGTTTTTCTCAATATATTCAGTGTTAAATTTTATGGTGAAACAGAATTCATTTCTTCTAGCTTCAAGGTTCTCCTAATTATTGGACTTATGCTTTTAACTTTTATAACTATGGTTGGTGGAAATCCTCGCCATGATGTTTACGGATTTCGAAATTGGAAAGATGGTGGTGTCATGCATGAGTATCTGGAAGCAGGATCTCTTGGCCGATTTCTGGGATTTTGGAGCACACTCATCTATGCTGCATTTGCATGTGGTGGGCCTGATATTCTTATGATGGTAGCTGGCGAGACTATATACCCCACAGTGAATATTCCGAAAGCAGCAAAGAAATCTTATATTCGGATTTATCTCTTTTATATCGGTGGAGTCTTTTTTCTCGGCACTATTTGTTCATCAAAGGACGCTAGGCTTCTTGCTGCGATGGATGGTGAAGCTTCGGGGTCAGCTCTGAGCCCTTGGGTTATTGGTATCTCAAACATGGGTATTAGTGGACTCGCTGATTTGGTCAACGTTCTCATGATGACGTCTGCTTGGTCATGCGGTAATGCTTATGTCTATAGTGCATCACGAACAATGTATGCATTGGCTTTAAACGGAATGGCACCAAAGATATTTACAAAGTGTCTTAAGAATGGCGTACCGATTTATTGTGTTTTATTCACTGGTTTAATTAGCTGTATCAGTTTTCTATCAGTTTCCAACAAGACACTGACCGTTTTCAACTGGTTTGTAAATCTTGGAACTGTCAGTTTCCTTGTTACATACATTACTATATTTTTTGTCTATCTACGATTCCGCAAGGCAATGGCTGTTCAAGTAGGACTTGAGAATCTTCCATTCAAAACTCCATTTAAACTTCAGCCCTACATTACATACTTTAGCATGGGTTTTGCCTGTGTCATTACCTTCTTCAATGGATTCGATATCTTTTGGCCTGGCGAATTTACAGCTTCAGGTTTCTTTACTTCATATTTCGGAATATTTTTCAGTATTGGCCTCTATTTATTTTGGAAAATATTTAAAAGAACAAAATTTGTTTCTCCAGAAGAAGCCGATCTTTTCTCTGGAAAGCAAGAAATTGAAGAAGAGGAGGAGCAATTCCGTGAGAAACAAGCTAGTCTACCTCCTCCAAATAAGTGGGCCAAGAGAGTCACTGACTTTTTATTTTAGCTCATGTGTGTTATTTTTCTTTTTCTTTTTCTTTTTATTCTTGTTTTTTGTTTTTGTTTCTATTTCTATATCTTGGAGTTGTAAATTACTGTGCTGTATTTTCTGGCTTTGCAGGAGTGGCGGGTTTACAGTAAAGAAGAAAAAAGATGTGGTCTACTTAAAATGCTTATTTGATAGAAAACTTATCTTCCCCTGAAAGTCATGGAAATTTTTGTCTTGATTGATTGAAATTAGTACGTAGCGGGCAGTACCGTAAGGATAAGTTTCCCTACCGAAAGATTGGTAAAGCAGCTAACTACGAGACAACTAAATCATAGACGATTTGTTGGCTAGAAATACCAAATATATGCGTTGTCAGACTACGAAAAATAAAAATAAAATAAGACTAAGATAGGCCCAAAAGGGTACATTTGCGTACATTTGCGAACTAAAGCCTGACGACCGAACTTTTGTAGATTAGAATAACTAAGAACCGATCAGGAGATGGCTTAATTTTTACCAACGACCACCGCGCCTAGTTTTACTTCTTTTTTTAACCTCTTAATCCATTTTTTAGGATAGAACTTATCTAGCAGCTTACAGTGCGTAGCATCTAAAAGCGTTTATTAAACATATTCTGGCTTATATACACGTTAATTTGGACATGGCTGCTCCTAGAAAGGTTCTGGCGTCTAAAAGGCGTGTCCTACAGCAGATCAAATGTACATTGGCGATCGAACCTTATAACTAGCTAGACAACTTAGTTGTGGAGTTGCCATAAAATCAGCGAGTTGTGGAGAACAACGCAGTCACATTAACTGTTGAAATCAGTTGGGAGAGGTTAGGGTTTGCAAGCAAAACCGACGCAAACTGGGCATCCATTGTTGCAACACCAAATTTACAGACCCAAATTCAAGTTCACTTACATCCCGGCAAGACCACAACCACCACCAAATACAAACAAGATGGAAAACGACAAAGGTGTTCTCGTTGAACTTTATGTTCCCCGAAAGTGCTCTGCAACCAACCGAATTATCAAAGCCGATGATCACCGTTCTGTTCAAATTAACATTGCCAATGTCGACGCTGAGGGTCGGGCAGTAGATGGTAGCATCACTACTTATGCTCTTTGCGGATTCGTTCGTTCGCGGGGTGAAGCTGATGACAGTCTTAACCGACTTGCCCAAACCGATGGTCTTCTCAAAAAGTAAGTGTTGCCTGCGAAAGCTATTGAAAAGAGAAATATGGGTTTATTTTATCTTTTACTAACTTTGATTATTCTTTTTTCTATAGTGTTTGGTCCGCAACACGATAAACGTTTAAATTTCAATTGCATGTTGTATTAGTGTGTCAATATAATGATCTAGCCAATGGGCAAATTTTTTTGTATAAAAAATTTATTCTGGAGTGTTTCAGGGCGGTGTCAAATGATGTTGGATATATTAAGAACCAAAAAGTTGTCTCCCTCTTCTTTCACAAAGGAATCCTTGGATCGTAGTTATTGTTGTAATCAGTACGAACCATCCTCCCCACCTATTCGGGCCCCTCTTATCTCATTTGCACATTTCTATCCTAAATTATTTTCCCTTGTTAGGAGGGAGATTAATAAACATGAAGGAATATCATGAAATTGAGATATGGCGCGGGGGGGCCTAGATTAAGCCATTTTTTGTTAATCATTGATCTTCTGAAGACTTTCCAGTTCACGGTTATGATTGGAAGGACAGATACGGATCAGACATTATTAAACACATGTATGCAAATGCATATAATATCTAAAAGTATTGTACACGTAAAAATAAAAAAAAAAAAAGGAACGCGTTAAAGACAGACTCCAAGAGAGAAAAAAACAAAACAAAACACCCCGTTACATGGCCATCGCTACCATTCACCTTTTGTACATGTGCCAGTATCATCGCACCACTTTTTGACTTGAGCAGAATTAACAATTATTCCATGGCGGCAAAGAGCTGATTCAAGTTGAGTTAGTGATATTGGACGGTATTCTAATATTGCATCCCACCAGCGGTCCATACTAGTCATACTATCATCATTATCATCCTCGGGTAGTGGTGGTTTCATTGGATGATTTTCTTTTATAAATCCGCTTATCCGTAGGAAAAGCTCAGGTTCAGTCTCTTGAGTTGCTTTTAGAATGGTATTTGCTACCGATGATGTACTACATGAGTTAACCGTAGCATTCATTGCCGCTTGCTTCTCTCGAAGGAAATCAATCTTATCTTGCTTTTTTCCCTTGATTGGCTTATAGCCCCAAAGCTTGATTTGCTCATTAAGTTCTGCAACCTTCATCTTTTCAAAATTGACATCTTGTATGGGAGACTTTTCAATCGTCCCTTGTTGGCTGCTAGATTCTGGATTAGACTCTCCGTGTCGACGGCTTTTTGGTATTGTTATATTGCCATCTAAGGATGTAGAATCGTCGTCGCTACAAGATACTGTTGTATCAGTTGAATATCTCCGTACTCCTCGATACGCTGATGAGGAATTCTTAGATGACATAAAGACTGGTGGCGGCTTAGTAGTCTGACCGGCAAGCTCGCAATCGCTAGCTTCATCCTGGCTATCGCAAATCTCAAAAACATCGCTATAGCGTTTTGGACTACTGATAATGAGATTAACGTTAGAGCAAGACGGTGATTCAGGAACAGCAACCACTTGAGGAGAAATAATTTCCAGTTCCTCCTTACTGCTGAAATTTTCATCTTCACCCTCAGGACTATCTTTGATGAATATAATTTTGTTTGATCTTCTTGTTGATTGCGGCGAAGACGATGATGTTAAACTTATGAATTTCCGCTTTGGCGTCGAATCTCCAGCAGGGGTTTCATCATCTTCAGACAACGAAGACAAATCAGAAGAAGAGACACTGCTTTTTAAATTATTATTATTATTATTATTATTTTCGTTATTGTCTTCTATAAAGTCTGCTGGGCCAAAATAAAGCCCGTCAGACAGAGATCGTTGTGATGCTGACCACATTCTGCAATGCTCTCGCAGGCATTTATCACCGCACATCGACGGATCCATCCTGTCATATGTACTCTTTAGGTCTGGATAACAGAGTCTCAAAGTCTGTAGTTGACTGACTATTCCCTTTGGACAGCCCAACGGAACATTATTTGAGCGGCGAAGATACCCCTGATCTGGCCGTGCGACAAGCTGGTAAAAGTTGAGCAAGTTTGAAGAGTTTTTCGTATTTGACTTGGTAGCTTCCGTCTTCTCATCTGAACTATGACATTGCCGAAAGGCAGCCACAGATCTGGCAGTAATACCACGAGGACCACTATGCTTTTTCAAAATGGATTGTCGAGCCTTTGTAGACCTAGATTTAGCCGAATTCTTTGGTTTCCTCTTTGTATATTTAGCAAGCATTTTAGACGTATTGGGTACTGAGGATAGATCAAGCGCAACTATTGACTGTCTCGAGTGCTGTAAAGTAGGAGTACCATCGTCCTTGACGACATCTTTGAAAGATTTCTTATTCAATCCTGTAAATAGAAACGCCTTATTCTCTGGTGAGCAAACAGCAGTAAATTTGCTAATCATACGAATGGGTGATTTGTATTTGCTTGCCATTGCAGGTGAAGTAGCTTCGTCGATTTGATTCTCCTTCAGAGTCATGAGGTGACTGGCATGGCTATTTCTATTTGCAAAAATAGACCTAGAACCTCCGGGGTAAAGCGAATGATCTGGTTCAATATAGATCCCTTTTGGCGCTGCCAAATTGGTTGATATCAACCAACTCAATTCTTCATTCAGAGAAATATATGAATTCTCTCGAAATTTATGACAACTCTGAGACTTCCATCAGCTACTCTTAAGAAACCGTTGCGTTATGAGTATACAAGAGACGCGACTAAAAGACGGTTATTCCATTCAATCCCTTGCTTGATGTAGGGAAGTTCCCTTTGTTGGAAGGTTTGTTTTCTTGGGAGGATGTGAAATGGGAGGGGTTTCCCAGGAAACTACTGGCCTCCAAATGGCTAAGGGAAAAGAAGAAATAAAGTAACATGTTAAGAGCTGGCCAGTGTACCAAGGTAGTTAGTTGGTGAGGGACTCTTAGATGTACGATTGTATTAGTGATTGTTAAGAACTAGCAGGATAGGCATACTGCGCCTGAATGACTACAGTATTTAGTTACGTTCTCTCAGAAAAATAGCGCGTGTACTCTAAAATCGTAAACAAGGCACATTATGATTTTGAAAAGAAGAAAAAGCAAGATTTATATATATACTATTACTGTTTTTTCTGTTTTCAAAAAACCAAAGACAAATTTTTTTTTTTTACGTCCAACATCGCCTATAATTTATATACTCAAATATATATAAAATTACCAAGCGATGGTAGCAAGTAAAGTTGAGGAGGGGAAAAAAAAACACAATTTCTTTTATTTAGAGTTCACCAGAGTCGGTGATGGTGATCTTACCCCGGGTAGCACCAGATTGAGAACCAAGAGTCTCAATCTTCTTGACGATGTCAAGTCCATCAGAAACTTCTCCGAAGACAACGTGCTTGCCATCCAACCAAGGGCAGGGAACAGTGGTGATCTTTATTTAGATGTTAGCAAAATCATGTGATGATGTCACCATCGACACGTGAAGAAATTTAAACTTTTACTTACAAAGAATTGGGAACCGTTGGTATTGGGTCCAGCATTAGCCATCGAGAGAAGACCGGGCTAGATTAAAATAACATCGTATCAGAGGATGAAGAAAAGAAAAGAGAGTAACAGTATCATGATTAAATTACCTTGGTGTGACGGTGGTGGAAATTCTCATCGGCAAACTTTTCACCGTAGATGGATTTTCCTCCAGTACCCTGTAATGAAATTTGACAGTTAGAAATAAGAGATCATGAGAAAAAAAAAAAAAAAAAAGAGAACGACAGATCTTACATTGTGATTGGTGAAGTCACCACCTTGAAGCATGAACTGTTTCATAGCAAAAAGATTCCAGGTTAGCTAGGGAAATTCTAGAAAAAGCCAGACTAGAAAAAAAAAATTCCACGAACGTTGGGGATCACACGGTGGAAGGTTGAGCCCTTGTAGCCAAAGCCTTTCTCACCAGTGCAAAGAGCACGGAAATTCTCGGTGGTCTTAGGAACATCGTCGTAAAGCTTGAAGGTGATACGACCAAGGGGCTGGTCTAGAGAAATTGGTAGAACAATGTTAGAATCCTGACTTCCTCAGAGAGACTCTTGTTCTGAGCGCAGAAATAATAATATCTTACCGTTGACAGCTGTATCGAAGAAAACCTGAGTCATTGCTGGAATAGAAGAAGAGAATGATCTTGTGCTTTTCAAAGTAGAACGAGTTGTAGTAGCAGCGACAAAAGAAGATTTAAACAGGGGAGAGTCAAGTAAAAATAGTGACGAACGTCTGACAGCACATGTCGGGACAGCCGTTGCGATGGAGACGAACAAGCGCGACGACATCATCTTTTTTTTTTTCTAAGTTAACTTTTGTGGAGAAAAGATAATTCCGCTTTTCTTTCTTCAGTAAGGAAGAGAAAAAAAAAAAGAAAAAAAAAAAAAGAAAATTAAGGAAAAATGCTAGAAAGGAAGATAGAAAATAAAGGGCCAAGCCGTGATTTTTCAAACGCGGCAAGAAGAGATAAGAACAAATAGAGGCAAAATCGATTAATAAGAATTGATTTTGATTAAAAGGATGCTGCCGTTGTTGTAGTAATACCCTTGGCTGTATTCAAATTAAATGGTTGGATAGACTACCGAGTCTCTTTTGGGAAGTCCAAACAGGGTTTAGTTCCTACGAATTTGAGTCCCGCTTCTCTCTTGGTTATTTCTCTGTAAAAATAGGCTTCAATTAAGTTGGGTATGGGTCGACTCTCCTTGGGGGCATTGGCTGTGAGGAGAGTTAAGTTTTGAGTAAGCTGCGAAATGATCTTCGAGCAATACTGTTGTTAGTTACTTTGCCAAACCCTCATGTATTAAATAAGAAGGATCTTCAATTGAAAGATTATACAGCAGTTTACCCGTATTTTAAACTTGTGTTGGCGTTGTACCTAGAAACATATGTGCATATTTAGATCCCTACGCTTGTCGTTTTCTATACGGGCTCTTCTACTTAGTTAATCCGTATGAGCAAGCAAACACACCCCCACCAATGTATTCCAGGACAGGTATGCAATTATTAATGATTGCAATATTTTTACCGTACCTTATAGATTAGAATCAGTAGCAAGAACTATAATTGGTCTATAATTTGTATAATAATGTAAGAAACAAAAGCCATACCATACATAAACTACTAGCTTTAAAATAAAGTAAATACGAGTATGCAAGCATAAATACTTGTTTCAATATTGTTATTTTTTAGTTGTTGCTGTTGTCTTTGCTTTTGTTTTTCTTGTTCGTTTTCTCGGACAAGATGATCCGTTTCAGGGCGGTTGCTAAAACACCCAAACCGATCCCGATAACTGAGGTTGCAAATTCGACAAGCTTTATTTTGCGCAAGGGGACGAGAGAAAAATCTCAACTAGCCTGATCATTGTTGACAGAGCTCGACATGGATAATTTAAAGAGTTCCATACAAAATATATCTTTGTACGATGTCAAGGCTTATGTTCGGAAAGCTCAAAATGGTACGTGTTTATTCAACTCGGTGAAGGGATATATAGCCTCAGTCCGATAATGTACATCAACTTTTTCAATTACTTGATACTAACAGAATGTCTTTAGTGGTTATGAACTACACTGAAACGGAGGCAAAGGTAAATTATCCAGATATCCTTTTCTTTCTTTCTTCCTTCTTAGTTACGAGGCGTCGTCAACAAAAGAGAGCGCCAGCAAAATATCAAAAATCAGTTTCCTGACTTATAATTTACTCCTTATTAGGTACGCGAAGCAACCAATAATGAACCCTGGGGAGCCAGTTCTACCCTTATGCAAGAAATTGCCAACGGTACTTTTGACTAGTGAGTGAAGGCTGCGGCGGGCTTTGTTTATGCTCTGTATATTTTGCAATTCTAACTTTCAATATTCAGCACCCATTTCAATGAGATCATGCCCATGATTTACAGAGTATGAGACCTATCACTCTTGCTTTCTGAAAGCTCGATCCAATAACTGACAACTTTTTGATTTAGCGTTTTACCGAAAAATCTGCTGAAGAATGGAGACAGATCTACAAGGTCAGTGCCGCGCTTTTTCTTTTTAAAACCTTCTTAATTGTATATTGACTCGGTTTCTTTAATAAGGCTTTGCAATTGTTGGAATTTCTTGTAAAGAATGGATCTGAACGAGTTGTGGATGATGCTCGTTCTCACTTATCGCTTCTCCAAATGCTAAAGTCGTTCCATTATATTGATTCAAATGGACGAGATCAAGGGATCAACGTTCGAAACCGTTCCAAGGAATTGTCGGAGATGTTGAACGATGTTGATAAAATTCGTTCAGAGAGGAAGAAGGCTCGGGCAAATAAGGCAAAATATACAGGAGTGTCTAGCGATGGATTGGCATTGGGCTCTTCAGCATACCGAACATCTCGGTCATCAGGAGCCGGTTACGGTGATAATGCTTTTGGAGGTTACAGTGGCGGTGTTTACGGGGATGGAGGCGGATTCGGTGGTAATACTTTTAATGGAGAGGACTATGGCCATCCCTCGTCTTCTTCCAAGTTTGAGGAATACGACGAATATGATGAAGATAACGCTGGACGTCGACGGCACAGCCGCATTGAATCAGTAGGCGGTAGTATGTCCAGACCGAGCCGCTCGGCTGGAACTGCTGCGCCTAGTGCACCACCCAAGCCATCAAAGCAAAGAGATGTTGATCTTTTTTCATTTGATGAACCTCAAGGAGAGGCATCTGCTCCTGAAGTTGTGCAAGCGGCTGAGGAGGATGAATTTGATGATTTTCAAAGTGCTCCTCCAGTTGGCGATAATGCACCAACAACTGCTGCATCAAGCCCAGCTTACAAGACCAGTAGGTCCAACATCACTGATTTGTTTAATAATCCTGCACCGACATCTCCAGCTGTTTTCTCCCCTCCTATCAGTAATGGACCTAATTATTCTAATATCTCGCGACCCATGAGTTCGACTAGTGCATTCACAACAACAACAGCAACTACAACTGCAGCCCCAGGGATGGGATCAAGAACGGCATCTGTTTCATCGACTACGACAGCCTCAAAACCAAAAGCAAAGGATGCAGATGTCTTTAGTTCCCTTTGGTCAACAGCGTCTGGCAAGCCCAAACAGCAACAATCTGAAAAACCAAAGAGCAGCCTTGCTGATCTTGCTCATAAGAGTGCTTCAGAAGGCATGTATGGGGGATCTTCTTTAGCTGGCTTATCAGTTAATAATGGTGGTAATATAAAGAATGGTAATGGGAGTGCCGCAAATGATCTTAATGATCTGCTGTTGTGAGAAAATCTAAGCCAAATAGAATCCAAAAAGTGGGAGGAGGGAGAAGCGATTGGACTTAAGAATTGGGTTGTTTTTCTTTTTTGTGCACAGTTGTGTTGTAAGAAAAAGAAGGCTTTCGGCGATGTTAAGGGTAGTAAGAAATTATCATTATTTTGAAAATTCGTAATTAATCCTGTTAAATTAGGACTTGTGTAAAAAAAAAAAACAAGACATCATAAATTAAAAAATAAAAATAAAAATAAAAAAAAAAAACCACACAATACAAAACAAAATTTCAATAAAATACACGCGCGACCCAAAAGAAAAAAAATATTAAAACAAATTGAAACATGTCTTCCAGGGCATGTTTTCTCTATGACTTAGTAACATGTTTACCAGCAGCTCCTATAATAAGAAAAATCTCTCACAAAAAAAACAAAAAAAAACAAAAGAAGAAACAATATGGGACCAAAAAACTCAGAATAAAGGCAATGATGAAAATGGCGTCTTGTAAAAATGTACGTAATCAAATTCCCCACATATGTATGTATCGAGAGATTGGGGGACTTATAACTCAAATGAAAAGAGAAAAGAAGTCGGGATTATGATTTTCTCAGCTGAGGTTTTTGTTGTTCAATGTAATGCTCTTTCGTCAAATTCATACCCTTCTTCTTCCTCATCATCATCATCATCATCATCATCATCATCGTCATCATCATCATTATCCTCATCATAGCTTCTGTTACCGGCAATCAGAGCTCGTTGCAAGACTGGATCAACCATTTGAACATACTCTTCTGGGACAAGTCCAGACTCCCCAGTCTCTGGGTCTTGAGCTACAAGCCAACCTTGTCCATGCCGATAGCTTACCCAAATGTGTTGACCAGCAACTAGTCCAATTTCATTATCATTTTCGGATTCAAAATCAAACAGAGCAATTGCCCGCCCAGTGATTTCTGGAAACTCCGCTGCTGCTGCTGCTGAATTGATACTGCTAGTTGGGACAACTGCTGATGTGCTATTATTACTACTGCCTGAACTTGCATCGCTCCTCCGACTACTGCCACTGCCCGCAGTCTCATGCCACGTAGGAAAAACCGATGAATGAAGAGGATGAACCGGTGGGTACCCAAAATCCCGAATTTTCGTAATGAAAAAGTACTGATCCTCCTTGTCATCTTGATCCGTTTTCGTTTCCAATGATGAAGATAAAAAGCTCGATAAAAAATTAGAATCCTTGGTGTGATAGTTTGGCTGTTGCTGTTTAGCCCAGTCAGGAGTAGATATGCATGCAGTCGTATTTGAAAGGGTATGATTTGGCAAAGGAGGAAGATCAGCAATTTCCGTGTCCATTATCTATCAAATTGTTTGTTTTTCTAATTAGTAACAATCAACTAGCCAATCCTGAATAATAGCTCTTACCTTCAACACCCTAACGTCTTAAGAAAAGGAGAATTGATGGAGTTGTATTTTTAAGTCGAGTCCCAAAACTTAACTTGATGATTGCTTTTTGTCTCAACAATTGGGACTTGGGCGTTGTGTTTGCCAAGACTTTATAAATAACTTACAACGATATAAGAATTCTTTTTTCAAGTTTTACGCTATCTATTGAATTTTACCGAACAAACAACCTTGTAGATGCTGTATACCTTCTTATTATATAAACATTTATAGACCCTAACAAATAGCTTCTTCTCCATCTTCATTTCCTTGTTTACGATTTTTCGTTGCAACGAACCTGCGAGTTGGAATGGAGTCCTGAGTTGTCATGGCAACTTCTCTTACCTCCCAATTTCAACCAACCAACCACCACCACCGTCTACTTTAGACCTTTGTTAGACAAATTACCTTTCTCTGTCTTCTTAATCATCTTCAACAATGGCTTCAACTTTCTTTGGAATCAAGAAATATCCTACTCCTGTTTGTATGTTGTTACTTACTACGTGCACATCAATAGTAAAAAGTTACTGATATTCCCTTTTTCTTTTAGTGAAACCACTATGGCCATTTGCTGTTGCAGGTATGCTACTTGAAGTCAGGAAATAGGGCTGGAGTTTACACTACTAATGTCCCTTCAGGTGTCATAACGTACTATCTAATTGGAAAGGGCGCCGATGCTTCCGCAAAATGTAGGTGTTACCTACTCTCTGGTACAACCATTACTGTTAATTTTTACTGACCTTTTCTTATTATTTTAAGCTGATCAATGGAAGAACGATCCCCGAAACCCGAATTTAAAGTAATGCTTATCTCGACCTTGTCAATGTATAAAATATAATTCTAAGAGTTTATGGTATACCAATTCTTCGATTCCCTTCGAGGAGTACGGTTTGAAAATATATATCTATATATAAATATTTTTTCAATACAAAAAGAAAGCTGTTGTTCAACGTTCCCAAAGGCTTTCGCCCCCCCCATCTTAATGATTGTTCATTACTTGGTTTGGAAGGCGTTAACATGCCCAGACTTGGTAATCGTTTCAATTTCTGTCTACGCAAAAACAAAAGCCCCCGCACACAAACGCAGCTTTAACGTTACAATACCCAATAAGTCTGGCAGCAGGATCCGATAAGCCCAATTCGTAATGTGGCATCTTCTCTTGATGAGCCCTATATCCAATTTTTCTTTTCTTTCCCTCCCTTTTCCTTTTTTCAATCATCTCCTATCTCGTAGCGTTGTTTAAGGTCTCAATAAATGACTGTTAGCTCACAGCCTCCAAAGACCTCATATTTGGCTTCAAGAGTAGGCGTACCAGTGCCCAATTTGGCAGGAGGAGCAGATTTGCTAAGCAATCGAGAGGAGCATGACTCAGATATAGACATTAATGGTCAAGGACCTAAAGAATACGAAATCAATCATGCCAAGCCCTCAAGTCACTATCCGAGGGATTCAAAGAATTATCTTGATGATGGTGCTACTACTATTGCGAGAAACAATCGAGCTAATTTACTCAAACACAAAGAAATATTCAACTCATCATCAACCGGTATAGCCGCGCGTATACCTCGACCTTCAGTGACTGAAAGGCCCGGTAACGTTACGGTTTGGCCATGTCCATCTGAGACACAATTACTTTCCATACACGCAGACAAGGACGCTGTAACATTATTCGAAAAACTCAGGAGACACACGCACGAGACTCGGGGGGGCACTCCAGTACACGAAATTTACGAAAACACAACCAGCAGTAAACATTCTTCTAATCAAGAGCATCGTCAATCTGGTGGACAAGAACTTCATAGATATCAAAAAAAATCCCATCTACTAAAACTATCATTGGGAAAACGAAACTCAAAGACACGCTGTGATCTGTGCTTCGGAGGACAAGAAGCCACAACTACATCCACCAAGACTACACGCCGTAGTAGTAACAGCAGCAGCAGCAGTAGCAGCAGTAGCAAAGATTGTCGAGAGTCTTGTCATTGTCGAGAGTCTGGCAGCGATACAAGAAAGCAGCAGCAGCAGCAGCCCCTGTCAGCAGTTGAAGAAAGCCACGCGAGGAAAAAGTCTAATTCCAAACAAGGTAAATTCTTAGTAGCAACTAAAAACCTTATTCCTGCTAGCTCTGGACTTCACCACTCAGTTGGTTCTTCGTCTAAATCAGAATCAGGAACCAATAATACAGATCCTGTTGGACTAGTAGGGAGCAGTACTGATCCATTACCGGTAGCCAAAGCTTCAAATCCTCAACAAGAATCATCCTCCTGTACTAATAATAGGAGTAATTCCTCGACAACCAATACCACTCAGATTCCTTCACTCATTCCACGAGCTGTCAAGTCTGTTCACTTTGACAAGCGCGTTACAAGATCGCCTTCTTGGGCCATGCATCGCCTTCCCTCGGGTGGTTCTATTCCCGTCAAGAGTAATATCAGACAACAGCAGCAGCAGCAGCAACCACCACCACCACAGCAGCCATTGAGGCAATATCCTCCTCTACAACAGCAGCGTTATGCCCCTGTGCCTGATCCACAATATGGACATCACCCACAGCAGAAACAATATCGCATGTATGGGCCTGGAGGGAATTCATCTGGGCTACCACCCAATGGTGCCGGATATGGCCCTCCACATCCCCAGAGTAATGAGTTTCCATACCGGCAGCAACAGCAACAGCCACAGTATGGATCTCCGCCCGGCCCTTCTGTGGCCGCTCATAATCACTCACAGCAATATGCATCGTTGCTTGAATCTGTTGGAGCAAACAGATCTACGCCAGATGCTGCCCATCCAAAAGATCAGGAGGATAACGATAGCAACATTATGACCAAATACCACTCTACAATTCTTGGATTCATTTCGAGCTCTTCTAGCCAAAAAATGAATGAGTTGTCTTCATCTCCACCTTCTGAAGCTACAGGTCAAAACGTAAATAATTCACCGTCTGCATGGCGGCATCGAAGAGCTCGAGAAAAACTTCTTCGTTTATCTAAACTTCAGTTTGCAGAACTTGCTACTGATGTTTATGATGAGCTACAACGACGGCAGCAGTATCAAGCCGCACTTGCCCGTCGTGATCAAGCTTCTGTACCAAATCAGCTTCCTGAAGATTCCACAATACATAGTCAAAGAAATCAAGCACGTCAAAAATTGTCTACCTTACCAGATGATCGATTTCGCGATTTGGCTTCTGATATTCTTTTTGAAGTAGAACGCAGATACCCTCATATACCTGGTAGCAATGGTGAATCGGATAATTCCAGTCAAAGTAAGCCACTCAAAGCCACTACAAAGACAATTGTCCCTAATAAAACATCAATGGTTGAAGAGGGCGATGAGAGTGAAACCGAGTCTGCTACAGACTCGAGCAGCTTCTTGACTGGCAAATATGGAAGCAGCCTACGTGGAAGTAGTACCAGCTCAAACCGAGAGAGCCAACAGCAGCCACAGAATCTCAATTCGTTAAAAACTCAAAATGCTGAACTGCGACAACAACTTACGGTGCTCAATGAGCGAGTTGCTGAAATGATGAATTTAGCATCTGAAAAAGAAATCGAACATACAAGAGCCTTGAAAGATTTGAATAATAATAACAAGCTTTTAGTTCAACAGAGTACCAAGGATACTGAAATTGAAGAGCAAAAAAAGAAATCTAACGAAGATAGTAAGGCTGCTATGAAAACTCTCCAAACTAAGCTTGATGAAGCTTATACCCGAATAGAGGAGCTGGAAGCCGAGTTAAACTCGCTGCGTTCCGAGCAGTCCAAAACGTCACAAACTAAGGTAGAGAATGAAGAATTACGACGGGAAATTCGCCGGCAACAGAATATTAGTGAACAAGTTCGACAGGAGGCATCACAGTTCTTGCAAGAAATGCAAGCATTGGCAGCAGCTGGTTCATCTCCGTTTGAAGCATCTGATAAATTATCGCAACAAGTCGTTCAATTGCAACAAGAGAATGAAGACTGGCGCAAGAAATATAGCAAAGCCAGGACTCAACTGCGTAACTTAAGAGCGTCGACTACTGGAATAGGACTTGCCTTACCCAAGATCCCGGCTGATCGTGGTGGAGAGTTTGTATCTGATGATGGAGTAGTTCGCGATATTCATCTTACCAAATTTCAACTTTCCGTTGATACATTTCTGATTATGACACGGCAATCAGATCCAAATGTCCTTATATCAAAACTAAGTCCGGTGGTGAAATCTGTCCAACGAATAACTTCAGATTTAGATTCTGCTTCCCCTGCGACTCTTGCTCATCCTCTTAGCGCTCAATGTAAGGCTGATATTACTGCTACAACTACAAGTTTAATGACTGCTATTCGCAAATTTGCTGCCTCTCATGGGCTTTCCCCGATAGGGTTAATCGATGTCGCAGTGGCTGATCTTTCAGGTTCAGTCATGGAAGTTGTTAGAAAAGTTAAAATACGACTTACACCTGCTCAAGAGCTTAATAAATATGTGGATTCTTCAGATGAAGAAAATGAAGATTTCCAGGATGCAATTTTAACAAGCAGGTCACCAAAGGATACAATCTCAGGTAAGTTTTGAGAAATGAAATGACAAAATTTCATAAGTATCTTTTTTTTTTTTTATATGTCCTTCTATTCTAACTGAAAATCTATTACCATCATTTCCTTTAATAGAACGAACTTATCCACGCTCAGATGTGAGGGAAAGCAATGGGCCTCCTCGATCCAGAGAAGCAAATCAGCCGCATCCACCACCTCGGAACTCGCGATCAAAATCATCGACTCGTCAAATCGAATACAATGACAGTTACCATGATGACGATGATGGTTCGAACTTAAGTAAGCCATTGAATGGAAACAGTCCTTATGGGTCGTCCTCACTTGATTCTTCACTCCATCGATCAGCAGTGGATCTATTATCATCAGCCGAGACAAGACTTGCAAAATTGGGAATAACGACTGCCAGTCCATCACCGGATATTTCATCTGGGCATTGGGAGAAACGGGATGATTCAAGTCAACGGCAGCGGAATGCAATAAATGATCTAGAGTCAGTGGCTAGTGACGAGGATGTGAATAAAGGTATTAACCTGGCTAATCAAGATGAAAAAGAGGAGGAGAGTGATTGGAGTGCATACATGGCATCTCGGGGAAGCGATCTCAAGAGATCTGCGTCGCGAGTAACTTTTGCTGAAAAGCCTACACAAATACAGATATATGAAGACGAATTAACAGACTCTGGAAGTGTTGCATGTGAGACACCTACTCGAGCTAATGCTGCAACGCAATCATCAACTACTTCTACTCCATCAAGTGATGTTCAAAGCCCATCACCACGACGGCCACAGAGGCAACAAGCTTCTACGGACATGCCTGTTTCAAAATATGCCGATACCAGTCGTGATAAAAGCAGTAATAATACGGCAAAAACAACACACACTAGGCAAAGATCATGGATGCACACATTCGAGAATGAGAGCAGTAGTAAGGCATCTAGTTCTGACTCGAAGCAGGCGGCATTTGCTTCCTCAGAAGAGATGCAAGGCATAGGCAATCTAAATAGGAATGCTATGAAGTCAACAACGGATCTGTTTGATCATCATTATGAAAATGATACAGAAGCGCGGTCAGGATCGAATGCCGTAAAAGTCCCACAAGGTAGAGATCGACAAGCCTATACAAGAGGTAGCTCATCTGACGTTGGTGGCAATAGGGGATTATCAATAGATCAAGATTCGAGTATAGATTATCGATATGATGAAGCGTCAGGATCTTGGAGAGATAATTCAGAATCGTCATCACGAGAGGAAATGAATGCTAGTCACAAAGATGAGACAGATGATGATTTTGAGACTGCAAGTATGCTTAATGATAATAAGACAGTTGATGATTTACTGCAATTTTTAGAACAAGAGACTGTTGGAGTTGTTGATTCAATCCAAAGATTATTAACAGCTCTAAGAGAGTCATCACCAACAGGAGTTTTAAGACATTTAACAAAAGATATTGTTAAATCAGTTTCTAGTATGGTTGCAGTATGTCAAAATTCAATGAGTCATGCAAGTGGTACAAGACATGATTTAAGAGTTCTTAAAGAGCATGGTCAATGGGTTGTACATAATTTAGAAGATTGTTGTGATCGAATGGAAAGAGTTCATTCTGCATTTAAGGATAAATCTGATAATGAACTTCCAGATAAGCAAGTAAGACAACGATTAGCAGGACTTTCATTTGATATGGCAAAGACTACAAAGGAATTAGTTAGGACAGTTTCTGGTGTGGCTAATAATGAATTCTCCTGAATTATGTACACTTGTTGATTCTTCTTTTATTATTTTTATTATTTTTTATTTAATCTTTTCTGATTAAAACTTTTATTTTCTCAGCGCCCCCTCCCCCGCCGCATTTTCCTGTTTTAATATTTTTTTGTCTTGTCATCCATGTTTTACTGGAGATATGGTTTTCGTTTTGTTAGTCCTCCCCTTTTTTTTTTTTTTTTTTTAATCGTGTGTATGTGTGTGCATATTTTTGCATCTGTGTTTAAACTGAATCCCGTTGTTTTCCCTATCTTTATTTTGTTCGTTTGTTTGCCTTTGTTTTTAATATCGCGTGGAATTAGTCTCATTCTTATATTTGCATTTTCAAAAGTACGATAACGATAAAACCAGTTTTATTTTATCCACCCATTAGTCGGAAGTGCTAGAGAGAAACTACACAATATAGCACGCCCGTAAAGACAGATATTTATAAATGTTTCTAAAATCTAACAGCAATCTAAAACTTAGTGACAGGGATTATATAACTAAAACAAATATATATATATATATACTAGCATATCTATAGCGCCACATTATGAATACATACACCATAGTGGAAAAATTTAATTCAAAAGTTTAAATGGCTTTGCACTAGGTACTTCCTTTAGAGCATCCTCCAAGAGTTGCATTCCAAGAAGTACCTTCTCCTCTTCAAGTCGAAGACCGACAACTTGTACACCAACAGCAAGTCCATCCATTTTCTCAGCATTATAAAATCTCATTGCTCCATGAGCTACACGATTTAGTTTCTTGATATTGAAAGTGCTTGGTAGTTTATCAAGATTCTTGTCAACTGTAGTAGTTGGGAGTACACCACAAGTGTAATCGAGAAGATTAAAGAGGAATGTGTAACCGCATGAGCTAATACACTCGTACAAACCATAATGAGGGAAAGCAGGTGTAGCATTAGGTACTGTCAAGAGAAAATCAATTCCTGAGTCTTTCCAAGCATCAAAGAATGCAGATTTGTAACCTTCTCGCTCATTGACTAATCCCCACATATCAAGCGCACTCTTGTAGTTCCAGTCCCTGACCAGAGTAGCCCATACATGATCCTTCTTGATATACTCAAGATACCATGCGTATATACGCTTAAAGATCTTGGGTAATCGAGCTGCACTCAACATTCGGCCTACGCCTTTGTCGTTGTGATCATACCATCTAAGGCCCTTGGTACATGTATATCCAGCATCAGATATTAAGAGTTGAGATGCGATCCGTAAAGCTTGAAGAGGATCGGGTGGATAGAATTCGATAACTTCGTGACCTTGTTTTTTAACTGCTGCAACAGCCTCATCGAGAGCACGAGCGCAGGCCGGTGAAGGATCAACAACATTGTCAGTTCGCATGACACCAAATTTTAGTTTGCTAGGAAGCTTCACATCAGATTTAAAGGGAATAGGGCTAACTGAATAGTCGTAATTCCAAGGTTTCATATCAATTACTACTTTAAACAGATATCGAAGATCTGCAAGTGTTCGCGCCATAGGTGAATACACAGCAGGAATGAAATCCTGTCCAGGAGTAGTTGTTGAGTTTCCTGTCTTGGGGAATCTAGTTGTGGAACTTTTTATGCTATAGCACCCTGAAAAGTGGGCAGGAAGACGGACCGAACCAGCGACGTCAGAACCAATACCAATAATGGACCCACCATATCCAAGCAGAGCAGCTTCACCACCTGTAGATCCACCAGCAGAATATCCCTTGACTCGAGGATTATCTGTGTAACCCCAAACATCGTTGTAAGACTCAAAAGAAAGTAGTGTAGTAGGCACATTAGTCTTGACAAATGGAACCGCACCAGCATCCTTCAAAAGTCGGACAATAGGGCTGTCCTTTGTTACAGGCTGAAAGCATCTCGAAGTATATCCCATAGAGCTATCATAGCCCTTGATATTCAGAGTATCCTTTATGGAGATGGGTACACCAGCAAGTGGCGCAGACTTATCGACAGACAAAGCAATCTTCTTGGCATCCTCAATGAGAACCTCTGTCAAACAGTTGGTATCCTTCTGAGCCGCAATAGCACGTTTGCTGAATGCTTTAAGAATATCAACCGGTTCCAGAGTGCCTTGCTGGACTTGCTTCGCCAGCGACTCGGAAGTCGTGTGGACAATGTCCCATTCCTTGGCAGTTGGAGTGCCTGAATAGTCCTTTCCTACATTAGCTATGCGCTCGTCGCGATCTTCCTGCTTGGTCTTGCTAATTCAATGGAGATAACAAATTGTCAGCCAATATGCCATTAGAAATACTCCCATTCTATAAACATCAAGCCCACTTACACAATCTTTCTGGCAGTGAAAATGCCAAACATATTTCCCGCGTGTTAGTAATCCTCGATGACCATAAAAATGTGCAGGGATTTATCTTTTTATAGAAGGGTTAGGCGCAGTCCGGATTCGGAATAAACCAATCCAAGTGAGCTATCGGAGGGAGGAGGGGTCTGATAACCTCGCTCGATAAGAGCCGCTGCCTTGTTAACGTGCGGCGTGCGCTTATCAGCAAGGCAACCGAAAGCGACTCACAATTGACACATTCCTCCCGAATCTCTTGGTGATCTGCTTATTTGCGTACCCTGCTTTTATCATAGAGTGATCAAACATCGACGGGTACACTTAAAGTAAGATATGCATTATATAATCGACCCCACAAGCCGGATCTCACTTAGTTCATCAGTCAACCGGATTAATACGATGCATAAAGTAACAATACTCGGGAAAATATCTTCTACAAATTGAATAACGTTTATTCATAATCTCACAGTTTAAGATGATATAAAAACGAAAAAGAAAAAAACGCAATCAATGCGCTGTGACCCATAGTATACAAAATTGCACCCCACAAGCCTCAGTCAATGCCTTTTTAATATAAAGGGTAAGTAGCATCATCACAAGACATTAAGACACATCAAGCGAGAAAAACAAAGAGAGAAAAAAAAGGAACCCCAAGAAAAATGACCCTGAAAAACAAACATCAAACGTGACGAGTTCTAGCTCTAGTCGCTATTAGAAACACCAGCATCCTTCTCCTGACTGCTATTCTCAGTGCTCAAATGTCCATGCTGCCCTTGCTCAGCAGCTGACTCTCCATGGATTCTAGCATATACTTCGTGGAAAGCGCGATCAAGTTCTTCACCACGCATTGTTGGCTGATTTGCAGCAACAGTGACGGGACTCTTCTTATCAGCATAAGCAATAGCAAAGACGAGATCAAGTTCCTCTAATGACTTTCCTTTCGGTTCAGGGAACCATAAATAGACAACAGGAACGAAACAGGCATTGAAAACGGCAAAAATAATATATGTGCGGTATTGAATAGTGTCAAAGGCTGGAGGAGTTATCATGACAATAACAAAATTCCAAATCCAGTTTGACATGGTAGATATAGCATTTGCTTGCACACGGATGCGAAGAGGAGTAATTTCTGCCGGATAAAGCCATGTCATACCTAACCAACCAATCGCAAAGAAGCTATTAAAGACAAAAAGGAAAACTGCTGCAACAATACCTGCTGCAGTACGTCCTTCAGCAGAAAACTTTACAGTAATTGTCAATACTACCATAGACAATGACATACCCACTGCACCGAAAAGCATCATACTTCGACGACTGAAGTAATTAATCAAATACATTGCCACAACTGATGCCATCCAGTACTCAGTACCATTACACGAAGACAGAATGCGAGACTTGACTGCACTAAAACCAAGCTGATCTTCAAACAGAACAGTAGCATAATATGTAATCAAGTTAATACCAGAAAGCTGTTGGAAAGCTTGAGCAGCGACAGAAATAGAAGCACGATAGAAATTTTGCTCAGGTCCCATTCTGAGAAGTTCCTTATATGAAAAAGGATTGTCTTCAGTCCCCAGAGTAGCTTCAAGTGATGCTTTAATTTCAATAACAACATCCTTAACACGGGGATCATCCTCAGGAAGATTCTCAAGTCTGCTAATAACATTCGTTGCCTTGGCGTAATCACCCCTCATAACCAACCATCTAGGAGATTCTGGTAAAGTAGTCACGAATATAGCAATAAAAGCGGCGAAAAAGATCTGGAATGCAATAGGAAAACGGAATGATACTTGATTTGGTTCGGCAAAATAAAATCCAAAATCAATCCAATATGAAAATGCAATACCAGCTGCAATAAGCATTCCTTCAGTCATAACCAAATGACCACGTTTCTCTGGCTTAGCACACTCAGATTGCCAAGTAGGAACCGTTGACGTATTCATACCATTACCGAGACCAGCAATAATTCGACCGACCACAAGTTGACCATAGCTAAAAGCAGTCGTCTGTATAATAGCACCAACAATCATAACTATAGCTCCAACAAGTATACTAAGACGACGACCCATTCTATCACCATAGATAAGAATAAACCCAGAACCAAGCATAGCACCAATTTCATAAATGGCTACCATAACAGATTGAGTAGAAGCTGTTCCAGTAGCGGTAAGGACAGGATCTTCCCCTTTAGGATAGCGATTTTGAGTCTTGGGAAACTGCAGAGCAAATGATGGAAGCGTCAACAGAGAGCCCATAACACCCTGATCATAACCAAACAGCAAAAAGGCACTTCCAGCAATGACTGAAATGGCCATCTCTAATTTTTCACCAGTAAACGGAAGTTCTCGATGTTTAATAAATTTCCCAGCAACAGGATGAGACTTCAGCTTTTCAACTTTCGAATTCTCTCGATTACTGGCCAACATTGCATGATGATGTGGTTGTAATGACTGAGATCCCATAGGCTGAGGAGCTGAATTTTCAGTTTGGGCTCTGGACTCTTCAGTACCCAAAGAACCATCTTTGCTACCTATAGAAGAGCGACCACGATCTTTCTCTTCACCAGACATTATTACACCGAATGTTAAAGAAGCAAGACTTAAAAGTTAACCAAGTTGTCGGCCTATTTCAAAATAATAGGCGGTATAAGAATATATTGGTGAGTCAGTAGTCGAACTTTCTTCAATCAGCTGTAACCCACAAAAGATAAAGTTGTGATTATAATTCCGATTTATCTCCAACTCGAGCCCAAGGCGGAAATGGGGCTATATATATATATATACATATATATATATATATTAAACATTTCCGAGTTCAGTAGCTTGGAACTCAAAAGCCTTTTCACCGAACATGATAGTTCCCAAATTGAATCGCTGAAAAATGAGCTTTGTTATTCTGGCTTTCCAAACACGGTGATCCCTTGTACAAATTAAGGTTTTTATGAAGCTTATTTCACCTTTGATTACTCAATACGGACTAAGGTGAGCCGCACTTATTGACAGAAAGAAAAAAAAAATGAGCTATGCAAAGTTTAGTTGGCTTCCCCTGGCCACCCCGCCCCTCCAGTGATGTGCCTTCGCTTGACAAGTGAGTCAGGGACAGATAAAGTCGTTCTTTTTTGTCTTTGTAAAAATTAACTATACTAATGAACTCGTATATTGCCTTATTCAAGTGTTTACAATAGCCATTTTACTTGTTGTTTTGTTTTGTTTTGTATACTTATTGAACATATAGTTCATTTTCATGCTTATTTTTTTGAACTTCGTGCCGTATCTCCTTAAAGAGTACAAACTACGGTACTTTATCCCCACCGAGCCAAGAACAACTCTGAATGGAATAAGATGTTTAATCCAACCAGCTTAAGCAAAACTCCCACCCCTAGGTTAACCCTATTAGGTATGAACGGGATATCCAAAACTTATTCCCGACTATCGACCCACGCGGTTCCTGGACTACTGTACAAAAGCTACAATTTCAAAGATTTTTTTTTTTTTGACTACTCCCAACACCTTGATATACCCAATTTCACCTAAAAGTAGTAAATAATCGTTACATTGGACGATATTTTTTTGTATTCCCCCTGACATTCCTTGTCAAATGTGATCTGACATCATAGTGGATTCTTTTGGCTTGGCACTTGATAAGCAAACATTAAACTTTCCTTCATTAGAACAACTTCCTTGTTTAAATAGTTTGGAATTCATCGCGTAATATATCGGTCCTGGTTGATCTTGTTCGACCATATTTTGTTCACAAAGCACTAACTGCATGAGCCGGGAAATAATACAGAATTCTGCCTTTGCAAAAAAGTTATTGCCTTCACCGAGGAAAATATTTTTTTGGCTAACCTTAAGCTCGGAATTACCTTCTTGGGATATTACCGTAAACGGCTTCGAAGTAATTGGGACTTTAAAAACTTTTTAAGCTTAAAAGAACGCCAAGTTAAAATGTCCCGGCGGGGCGACCTTAGTTAATTCCCAGGGCTTATTTTTCTCCCACTCAAAGCTTAAAAGGCATAGGAGCCGAAAGCTTTAGTGTGAGAAGCGTTTGCCCTGACTACCCTACCATAAAGCGCCATACCGGAAGAACTTTCGGCCTCAAACAAACGAATCAGTATAAGCAGTAAAAGTAATCAAACTTCATTGGGTAATAAATGATGTTGAGCTGAATTGCTTAACCCGAAAATTGTTCCCCCTTCACATGATCTTTGAGATAACTCTTGGAAATCGCTTTATATTAGCTGGAGACAAGACTACGATCTGTATTCTATTAGAAATTTTGGCTTTGATTTATATAGGATCGTTATGATCGAGAAGTTTTGAACTGACGGAATTGTATATACTTACCGTAACATCACGCGAAGGTCCTACTGTGCAAACCGTCGCAACTTTTTTTTTTCTTTTTTGCTTAGGCTCTCAGCGGATGTTCATGTCATCGCCGGGTTGTATCTGGGGGCTGTCAAATATCAAACAGGACTAGGCTCGTTCCGTCAGTTCCTTACCCCACTGCACTCGAAAAAAAAGAAAACAGAAAGTTGATTGGCCATTCTCTCCTTTATGCAGGGATTATGTACTTACATGGCAGCTGGTAATTGCTTATGCCGTGGCGAATGCTTTTGACTGTTTTGCTTAGTCAATGAATGAACTCCAGCCTCAGCCGATGTGAT
The DNA here is from genome assembly GCA_030574475.1 of Trigonopsis californica. Classification (NCBI taxonomy): domain Eukaryota; kingdom Fungi; phylum Ascomycota; class Trigonopsidomycetes; order Trigonopsidales; family Trigonopsidaceae; genus Trigonopsis; species Trigonopsis californica. The sequence goes on from JAJMFC010000034.1 coordinate 26,717, forward strand.
GTCTGTAAATATACAAATGAATAGAAATGAAGTCAGTAAAGAGCTCAACATCTTGGATAACCATTCTAGGATTTTCCGGTTTTCTCTAGTGTGAGTTTCCCCAGATGCCGTTGTTGAGCCGGAATATCCCATCTCTGATTAGCAGCAGCAAGAAACTTGAAGTCAAAATGCTCTTCCGAAGATAACCCACAAAAAGGAATTACCGTATTTTTATTTTTCTTTCTTCAATATGGTCATGTGGCCATGTGATATATATAAACGTCATCGAGGCCGAAATTGACTTTGGTAAATGGATATCGAGACAATTTACCAAAAAATGTACAGAAATTTATACCTTGAAACTGTCAAATTAATATATATAACACCGTCTATTGTAAATAAATGCACTATATATAAAATCATTCAAAAATATGAAAAGCATGCTTTTAGAAAAAAAAAATTTCACACGCAAATAGAATAAATCAAACAACCACCCACACCGTTACAAGAGATAAGAATAAGAGCGACTCAATAGAGGACTCCGAAAGAATAATAGAAAAAAAAATTAAAGTAAGGAAGAAAAAAAGAACAAATACTCTTTTTATGATAATCAATTAGATTCAGATCTTTTGACGGGAAAGCTTTCTTTGTTGTCATTGTTATAGAAGGAAGCAACTTCAACGTTAGCCTCATTGTCTGGAATAGCTTCGCGCAAATTGTTAAGCTTTTCTTCCTCTTTGTCAAGATGTCTGAATGTGAGATAAAATCCGAGACCACCAAGGAATGCTAAAATAGCAACGACCATATAATTCCACGTCAATAAAGGATCTACAGATAAGGGAGTAAAAGCTTCACCGATTGCACTAGCAAAAGCAGTTGTAAAAAGGTTCACACTCATAACAACTGAACGCATGTTTTCGGGAGCCTTTGTGAAAGCATATTCAAGCGAAGTAATCGAGGCGAAAATTTCAGAGAAAGCAATTAAAACATAAGCACCAGTCTGACTCCAAACATTAATAGGAGCCGGTTCATCGCAAGCGCTGGCATCATATCCACATGGTCCTAGTTTATAAATATAATGCTGTGTAACGGTAGCCCAAATCATTGCTGCACAACCGAGATAGAACCCCCATTCAATCTTCTTAAGAGGAGAGAAAACTACCTTCTTTCGGGCAAGAAAAGGGTAGACAAAGATATCAACGATGGGGATAAAGATGATGAGTGCAATAGGATCAAGATTATTAATAATATCATTTGGGACACCGTCAAGAACCATAGTTGCTGCTTGAGATGTCAAATTATTAATCATTTGATTATAACTGAGCCAATAAAGAGGTAAAAACATAAAAACATTGCATGCCTTGATACCACGTCGGAGTTCATCAACCCAAATATCGTCATAAGTCATCCATGAAGGTCTTGGTCCTTCAATCATAGAAGGCTTAGCAGCATCCCAGAAGTCAGGGGCATGGAAACTCTTCCATACTTTCAAAGGGTTGATTGACCAACGACCCTTCATACATCTTCCGATAGCGCGGAGAGCAAGAGATAGAACGCTTCCTTGAGGTTTCTTTTGCTTGTACATCCTACCAAAAATGAGCATGACAATTGGACACAAACAGAACATAAAAGTAGGAAGTGCATATGCCAACCAAAAGCCGACATACTTTTCAGCATATACCATTCCGATTTGACCGATTAAAGCACCAATATTGATCATAAAATAGAACCACATGTAAATTCGCGAGACTGTCATGACAGGATCCACAATGACTCGCTCACCTGTACTAAGTGTCTTAACGTGGAGGGGGTCATCATATTGTTCAGCAATCAAAGGAGAAATGTTAGCTTTGAAGCCACCAGTACCAAAACCCATGATGACAAGTCCAACAGCAAAACAACCCAGTGCACCTTCTGGGTTGGTCATGACCTTAGGAATAGCTGAGACGACAATTAAAACATGACCAACAATAGCGCATGCAATACCAATCATAATAGTCTTATACCGACCCAAGTAGGTATCGGCTATCCAACCTCCAAGAAGAGGAGTTGTATATGCCCAGAAAGAGTTGAAAGTAGTGAGACCTGTGGAGGCTTGTTGACCTTGACCAAGTGCACCAGATTGACCACTAAAACCTGCACCAGTAGGTGAACCATCAGGGAGGGGTTGTTGAATAAAGTTGACAAACACAGCTGTAGTTCCATAGTATGAAAACCGTTCACACAACTCGACAAAGGCAATAGTATAAGTAAGCCAAGGAACTTTGCCATAGACACGCCGTAAAGTATTGAGTTCTTCGGCGCTGGGTACTTCAAAGTGTGTTCCAGCAGAAACAGAAGTACTATCATCATCAGCAGTGATTACTTCAGTTTTTCCAATCTTTTCGTCGTTGATAGATGCTGCATATGGGACCACATGCTCTTGAGCAGCGGCATATTCGTTCATGTCGATCTGGTTTGCAACAGACATCTTGTTGTTGGTTGAAGCTTGGGGTCTTTCGAGAACAGTAGGACCGCTATTCTTATAGGACTTGCCATGTTCAAATATCAAGCATAATAACCTTTCTGTTTTCACGTTAGATCCAAATGTCGAGAGATAAGCATATGATTAGCAAAAAGGCTAAAACTCAATTTTCAGCCTTTTCGTTTGCTGTTGCAATCAGCGATAAGCTTAAGCTTACTGATGATCAGGCTAAATTAGGTTTGGGCTGGATCCAATGGATGCTTGGCTTTGAGTCCAATGATGCCTTTTCCTCCCCACGATTCATCCGAAAAATTTCCGAAGCCACCAAGAATGAGCATTCCTTCTAACAGTTGTTGCACATGATTGAACCTACATTATTGAGCTGTGTATTCTGTTATGCTCTTGCCAGACTCCCAGTCAATGAAATCAATACATTCTCATCAGCCCTAAGTTCTTTCGCTGGAATACAGGACTTTTCGATCACCGAGTCGAGGGAGCCATGAAGCCGTAGCTCATGAAAATGTGAAAACGGCACTACATTGTTCAATTTAGGTTTAGCACCGTGCCGTTCAGGCACTATGAGCGCCATCTGCGGCTGAACTAAAAGACTAATGTTGAGCCATTCCTTCCCAACTGGGATGATAGCAAGAGCGCCGAAGTCAATGTGGCGTCTCAAATAATCACCACCGAAGATAAGAATGACTGAAGCCGTGGGGAATAGTGTTGAGTAATATCAACTGACCATGGGATTCGCTTATAATCTTGGATGACATTTCGGTTTTTTCGGAATAGGGTTATCTTAAACACCATTTGTTCACATGTAAATTACATTCACACTGCTGACAGATATTTTTTCACGCGCCCCTTGATCTGATAAGTCACATAAAACAATATTATTGGCTATTCTGTACATAATTTGGCCATCTGACCTTCAACCCAGCAGATAACAGTAGTACCCCTCGGCTTCACCCGCGTAGGAAGCCATTAAAATATATAAAAAATAAGTACTGATTATATTATCTGTTCTGAATAAGATCGCGATTCATCAAGATCGATCCCAGTGATTTCATATACGTACATATAAAAACAAAACACGCAGACGACTTATCCATATATTAATAATGACATCAGTCAAAGATAATAATAATAAAAAAGAGCCAAGTAAATATGCATTCATTTTCCAAAGAATAATCACGCCAAGAGAGATAAGTTTCACTATATGGACTTATGTGAACGACTCTAAATCGACGGTATCAGATCGACATGATATCTTTCCCAATGTTATTGCCTATATCGTAAAGTTGAGCCAAAACTGAAGAGTTGGCTTCCCTCTAATAAGGACATACAAGTAATAACATACTACTTTAGGATGAGATCTGACTTGGATAAGTATAAACATATTCCCGTCTTTCTAAGTACACAAATATTAGTTCCCCAATGGCATTCATTACATTATTAAACCTGAGCATCTCACATCTTAAACCTTGAGATCAAATGTAGCTTCAAGATGCTCGCATGGTTTTGAGCATTTGCTAAATACGTCCGCCTTGAGTCAGGACAGATTGTCTCGAATATATCAGATTTGCAGCTAGTTTCTCGCATCGCCCGTAGCCACTATTCATCGAGTGCATCTTGATATCTCCTGAGAACCGTCACCTTTTCGGCGACACAAGTAGGAATTACCGCACATGAGGCTGCAGAGGGTACAAGCAAAGCCAGCGCCAAATTGCTATTCTCCGATTATTATTCACTCGATATAATTTGCCAGTGGCAGAAAAAGGGAGTTTAGCCTGGACCCAGGAAACAGTATAACTCCGAATTTCAATAATGCTTCCTTAATAGTCGGCTCGAGCGATCCTAATGTCGCTGTCGAAACATTTCAGATAAGTAGATATATGCGACTCCATGTAAGCGTAAAATACTATCGCTAAGAGCGCTCGCATCGGACTAATTGTTGACCCACGATAGGCCATTTATTACTCTAGCGATTCATGCCGATCGTACACCTGTATACCATCACCTCGGATAAAAATCGGCAAACAACCTAAGGAATGAAAATGTTGCTTCATCTTAAACTACCTTTAAAGTTCGTTAAGTCGTAGACTTAGGGGAATGTTCGAGGAGGTCCGAGTTGTTGTCATGGGCCCTTGATGCTAGGCTTTAAACAATGATAAGATGGGAAGTTGTTTCACAACCCTTTGTATTAAAGGAGGGTCAGAATATCGAAAAATATTAATGGCCCCCCCCAAGTTATAAGATGTGATGTCGCCTTGCTAAACAAGCCACAGGGATATCCAAGCAGCCTATATCCTTGAACAATGCCATCAGTGCCACGAAATCAAATTGCCCAACTTGGGAGCCAAAGATGGAAGATCGATTGTGCGAGAGCTGTTGAAGCGACAATTACTTCAGTTTTTTTTTTGGTACCACAGTATTGTTTGAGCTCCCAATAGGATTATTCAAATCAAGCATTACGCTCCATTAGTGAATCCAAAATACTATAAATACGCTCACTAACACACAAGTACAACAAGTAAATTAATGTCAATTCGAGAGACCATTACTGCAAAGCCCAGTTGCACGGTTAGTGTTTTATTCTCATTTGTTGAATCTACAAAAGTCGTCTTAAATTCTACTTTTAATATGCCGTTATTTGAACATCCCTGCTGTGATGCAGAAGATTTCGTCGCAGACCGTAATTTCATAACTACTATCCTTTTACACATTTTCTTCCGTCGAGCTTTATCTCGCTCTGATGTTAGGCGGCTAAATTAGAACTTTAACTCCCACGACGGATATTCCATTATGCCCATAATACCCGTGACTTTTGATGTGACAATACTAATAGCAATTTTGGCACTTTCTAACTTTATTCTTTCGATTGGAACCGAATGATTCATTGTTCGGAATCGGTTGACGCTGAGTCAAATCGACGTGGAGATTGCGTGCTTCAAGTAAAGGAAAGTATGCTATTTCTGTCTTTTTTTTTTTTTTTTTCCCGAAGCACGCGATTGTGATATTGTTGGATACGGCAAAACCACTAGAATTAGAATTGAACTGGGTTACTTTTGGCATTGTTGTGTAAATGCTAGTGCATTATGGATCATTCTAAGCGATTAGGAATCCGAAATCTTTTTATGTGTATAAAGGATAAAGAACTGAATAAATGAAGCTCTAGTTAATCATGAATATGCCAAAGTGGATCTTGACATGTGAGCCACGCGCGGCGCAAGCTTTGAAAGCTAAGCTTTTTCTTAATGCTTAAAAGCGTTAAGCAACAATTCTCCCAGCCCGATAAAGAAAAAGTCTTCACTAGCGCGAGTCATTGGGGGATTAGACTCTTATCGGTGGGAGGCCCAATTCCCATGGTCAAACTGTTGAAATCGACATGACTTATGATGCCAACACCATAATACATGGTATATATAATATGACCTGTATTAGAATGATGAATCAACATTTATTATCTTCTTGTTTTCAACAATGCCTGCTTCTGAAAAAGAGGTGAAAGATGTCGTTGAGTTTGAAAATGTCTCTTCAGATGTTAGCGAAACCTCTTCTATTAAAGAAGTTAGATGGTACGATACACTTCTATACATGTTCTATTGGTATCCGTCATATCTTAAAGCGAGCGAGAAAAAGCTCTTGTTCAAACTTGATATCGTCTTATTAACCTATATGTGAGTTGGAAACTTTAAACTTGGGATTAATACAGGAAACGACACTGACTCATTGATTAGATGCTCTTCTTATTTCGTGAAAGCATTAGATAAAGCTAACATCACTAATGCTTATGTGACGGGAATGCAGGAAGATATAAATATGACTGGTAATGATTTGAGCTATGCCAAATCTCTTTATTCTGCAGGATACGTTGTGAGCATGTCATTTGGAATGATGCTTGTAACGAGGCCATGGGCACGACTACTCCTTCCAGTAATTGAAGTAATTTGGGGAGTGCTGACATTCTGCTCCAGTGCTGTTAAAACTCCGTCACAGCTTTATGCCTTACGATTCTTAATTGGCCTGGCAGAAGGTCCCGTTTTCCCAGGTATTGTTTACATTCTTGGCAGTTGGTATCGCAAGGATGAAATCTACCGTCGAGTTATGGCTTTCTCAATAAGTTCTGCTGTTGGAGGAATGTTCTCTGGTTATTTACAGTCTGCTGCATATTCCAATCTCAGTGGTGTTGGTGGACTTGCGGGATGGCGATGGGGGTTCATAATAGATGGAATTTTTACAGTGCCCATTGCTATAATTGGATTCGGCTTATTTCCAGGCACTCCTTATCAATTTAAGAAAATCTGGTGGTTAAGTCGTGATCAGCATGCACTTGCTTTGACACGATTAGAACGGTCAGGGATCAAGCCTCCTAGCAAACTGTCTCTCTCTATGCTCAAAAAAGTCATCAGCCGATGGCCGATTTATTATTTTTCGGTCTTTTGGATTATGTTGAATGTCATTGCTCTGCCTGATGGGCTCGGATTCCCACTATGGCTCAAGTCAAAATCACCAGAAACATATACCATTCAACAAGTGAATAATTATCCTACAATTCAGGCAGCTGTGGGTATTGTAGCACAATGGATTTTGGTGAGTTTGTCGGATTACTATTCCATCTATCCAATAATTAGTTTTGTGCATATTTTGTTCATCATTTCATATGCCAGCTTGGCTGCTTGGAATATACCTGACGGGTATCGATGGTTCTGTTTTATGATTATCGGATTTGACGGAGTCATTCAAGCCCTCTTATCTGGATGGATTAATATTGTTTGTCGTGGTGATGCCGAACAGCGTGCTATTGTTCTAGGTGTCTCGGACTCTTTATCTCAAGTCATGACAATTTGGACGAACATTGTATTCTTCCCCACATCTCAGGCACCCGAATTCAGGCGCGGGTACATTATAGTAACCTGTGGCGCATTCATCATGCTACTTTTACCCATATGGGGATATTTCGCAATAAGGAGAGATGAACGGAAACTCTCAGATTTTCAGCAGCAAGGAGATCTTTATGAGAATGGGCCTAGCGAATCTCAGTCTATATCAGATTCGCTTACAAATGAAACGCAAGAGATTCATGCATTGAGCGAAAAAAAAGCTTAGCATACGACTGTGTTTAATTATTCTAATTTTACTATAAACCATACAATATTTCTGAACCCAATAGTAGAGAAGAAGTGTGTTTGTAATTCATCAAAATAATAGCGATTGGGTCATTTTTCATCTACTCGGTACAGCCCATGGTATTGTGCAATAAATCCACAAAGTGGGGTGCACCTTATTTTGGTAAGCTTTGTAAGCCTGTATTATTAAGCACAAGCTGAGTAATTATCGTTAAAGCCTTGTTTTAACGCTGATTATCTTACCCGGCCCACGTATCTTATCTCCCCTGAGCCAAAGAAGCCCCCCTCAAAAATTACTAATATCGAAAACATATATATTATATATGTATATATATAGTATGATTTCCTCGGCATTCCATCATCGATATATCTCAAATGGCTGAAAACGCGTCGTCAGATAAAATCTACTTTATTACCGGTATCAATAGAGGTATTGGATTCAACCTTGCAAAGCAACTCAGCAGTCGACCACATACAATAGTGATTGGCTCTGCAAGGGATCCAGCAAATGCCCCTCAATTGCAAGCTTTAATCAAGTCTAGCCCTAACGTCCATGCGGTTAAACTTGACGTTACTAATGAAGAAAGCATACAAGATGCCGCAATAGAAGTCGGAAAGCTTGTTGACGGCATCGATGTCCTTATCGCCAATGCAGGAATTTCTGATTCCTATTTTTCTGCTCTCGACTGTCCGGCAAAACTTTGGTCTGAACATTACTTTGTTAATGCCTTAGGTCCTGTTCTTGTCTTCAAATCATTTTATCCCCTCCTTTTAAAACGAAAGACTCGTGAGATTATTTTCATAAGTTCCTTAGTGGGTTCTATTGGAGGATACGTCCCGTTCCCTGTCTCTGCATATGGACAATCCAAGGCAGCATTGAATTACTCTGCTAAAGAGATTAGTTCTGAAATTGGTCCTGAAGGTTTCACTGTTATTGCCGTACATCCTGGCCTGGTTTCTACTGACATGGGTAGTCATGGCGCTCAATATTTAGCAAAGCGCAGTCCAGATTTGTACAAACAATTGGAGCCTAACACTGTGACCCCTCAAGAGAGTGCATCTGCGCTCTTGGGGGTCTTTGACAAGCTCACACCTGAATTGAACGGCTCATTTCTTAACTATGATGGATCTGTACTGCCATGGTGATCGAAAAACTGATTTAGCACATTGGCTTTGAGTTCTGTTGTTAATTTTTGTTATACTTTAATTCATGATTGCATGTAAATACTAGCATAGCTTTAACTATTGGACACTAGAATTTTAACATAGAAAATATATGAAAACATATGAAAAAATGGGTTGGCAAACTAAAATGTAGATACACGTTTTCTTTCTAGTCTTCAACACAAATCTTTATCTTTGAAAAAATCTCGTTTTATCCGATGCTAACTATCTATTGTATATACAGATGATGATGATAATTTATTTTGTTAATCACAAGCTGGCAGTTCAAATGGGTTTTCAACTCGTAACCCCACGTCCTCTTCACGGACGTCAAGTAAATGAAGCCTTGACAAATCTTTATCCTTGAAATGACGTTTGATATCCTCAAAGGCAGATGAAATCACTAAAAGACATATAGCATCATACCCACCAGCTCCTGGGACAACACTACCGATAACACCGGGAATTTTGTTACATAGATCCAGTAAACGTGTTTGACTAGGAGGTTCAATTGGTGCTGTCGTCTTATCGGTCATAAGACGAAGTTGAACTCGTACTTTGTCAAAAAGATGGCCAATGTCGTAAATCACCTTGTGAACAACAGCCACATCACTACGTTCCGCAGTCGATGGTGAGCACCCAATCACCTTATTTTCAAGGCTCTCCATCTGCAAGTCATAGTCCTGAAGTGAATTGCTGAGCTCTGAAAGCTTCTGCAAAGCGTTGATAATTTGTGAGTTATATGAATCCAGTTCATTCCATATCTTACTGGCCTCGTTAGGACAATTATTTCGCCAATCCAAAACCAGCTTAACCAGTTTAGGCGTTTCAGACCCACTAGTAATATCTCCCATAACCAATCTGAGACCTCGCGGTAGTCGACAAGGTTTGACAGACATATCCCATGTCGACCCAACAACTGATGCTAAAGTCGAGGCAAAATCACTATCATTCGGATTGCACGCTTTAGCTATAGTATCTTTTGGGAAGCGTCGGTATAGGATGCTACCAAATGTAGCACTCGCAACGTCGAACCCTGAACCAATCTTACTTTGGGCTATGCTGTGTGCAATCTGTGCCAATTTATGGACAATATCTAACCAGGAAGCCTGGGATTTGACATTTTCGCCGAGCAATACTGCCAATAGTGTCCCAACAAGTGCCGTAGTCAAAGCAGCTGATGATCCCAAACCTGTTTTTGGGACTTTATCGATTGAAAGGTCATGGTAAAGGAATTTCTTGGTGTTGACAATTTTCCCAGAGGCTGAAGAATGGAAAGCTGGATCTGAAAAGATGTCTATATCAACGCTCGTAGCCGGCAACCCAGCGTAGTTTATAACGACAGTCAATGCAGCTTCAACAAACGGATTTTTCGTGGCATTATCTGGGCTAGTATAAACAATGTCAGCAGCATATTGATTAATATATCTAAGAATGATTCTGAATATTTGTACCTTGCACTTAATTTGACTGATTTCACACAACTAGTAGCTTCACACGTATATCTCCATAAGCTATCTTTAAACTGTGGACTGCGTACCACCAAGCTGGGTGAATCTTTGCTTGGGACTGGACTTGCTCGAGCATAGATGCGCGCATCAAGTGCTACGGACCACGCAATGTAGGCAGGATCTAAGACAAGGTAACCACCGAGGAGCAATGCTTTTCCCGGCGCTGAAAATGCTACAGAGCTGTCTGAAACCATCACAAACCCCCTACAGTTGTAGTTGCTTGGTCAAAAGAAAAAGCAAAGGGAGACAAATGTGAACTGATACAACGATTATGTGCGGCTCAAAGTAAATGTAAAGTAGAATATAACGATAAGACTGAAATACAACACTACGATACACTGTTGAGAATGAAAAAAAAAGACGAGCAATAAGAATGCGTCAGAGCAAAACCGAGCTAAAGAGTCATCATCATCATCATCGATGAATGGAAATCCGTACAGTACACGTAAGCTCCCCGAATCCAGCCGAACAGCCCCCGGACTTAGGTAAAGTCCCAACCCAGATAAAAAAAAAAAAAAAATAGCAAAAGCGCTTTTTGAATCGAGATCTTTACCCCGGGGAAGCAACATATTCTAGTGTCAATTCCTTTTTGTCTATCAGGACCCTCTATCCTACAGAGGTAGACCTGAGTGTATGGTACCATAACCTGTCGTTGATTTTCCCAGGAAGTTTTATAGGTAGGTGGAAATTGTGTCTCTCATTCATGGGTGTTTATCTAACTGGATTCTAGAAATTTACAGGAGCAATGGTTCTCTACAAATCATTTTCAGCATTTTCTCGTCATGCTAGTCTTGCCAAGAATATATTTGTTGCTTCTACCAATGTACAACCATCTTTCTTTGCTTCCAATGTCGTTCCTCGGCAACCAGCTGTTTCTCAAACTCAATTGTTAAATGGGGGGCTCATAAACTCATTTGGTGGTCAGAGTGCTGGCTCAAAGACTGCCCATGGGGGCGCTGCAGCTCAAGTTCAGGGAAATCTTGTATCTCATGTTGCTCCCTTAACTGCTACAGACGATGAAGAAGATCTTCTCCACTCAATGAAAAGACATCATTCTCGGCGATTATCTTCACCGTATCCTGTAAGCCCCGACAGGCTTTTGACATTCCCTCCAGTACCTAATATGCATGTACGTGCATATTCTACTGAGACTGCTGTTGCCTCGAATGTGCAACATCCTGATGAAAATATTATAAAGCACGATGATTCCAAGGTAGCAGAACAGCAAGATGTGGAAGATGATTCTAGATCTCTTTCAACCCTTAGAGAGGAAGATAGATCATCACTATCTTCTGTTCGGAGCGACTCTCACTTAAATTTGCAGTCCTCTTCAGATCTTAGCCAACAGGATAACGAGTCAATAGCTACTGCTGTTACGAGCCCTGAGACTCAGATAGTATCTAATACAACTAAGCCATTAGTCACTTCGTGGGTCGAAGAGGAGGAGTTGGATTCTGACAAAGATGAACCATTATCATTCACAGTTAATCGCCCAAAGAAGAAGCAAGTTGGTAATAGTTCAGGTGCTGAGCCGTCGCCATCAATAATACGGAACCAACAGGTTAATACGGAAATATTTCAAAGTTTCACAGCAGGAAATTTCTCACATGTAATATCATTATATCGCAAGATGCGGAATAATAAGGAAGTACCTGACAGACTAGCATACAATTGTGTTCTTCGATCGATAGCTAGTATAATAACTCATGACCTGGAGTTACAGGTTTCAGATTTGTTGAGAATATTCTCAGAGATGCTCAAATACCATGTGGGGCCTGATACAACTACATATGGAGTGATTATTCAGGCGCTATGCAAGAAATTTCAATTCTGTCATGATAGACTTGAAGCTATGGAACCTCTACTGAGTTATGGAATATTACATGAGAATACGATAAGGAAACTTCAAGAAACAGAGAATGAATCACAATTGACTCTTTCATCGGCATTGGATACCTTCTTTGCAAGTGTTGGAAGTGGATCATCTCATCGATACCCTGTAGAAGTTTATAATGAACTTCTTTTAGCTTGTTCAGTGTCATCAAATCATGCAGCATCTGGAAAGGAAATTTTACAAATTATGAAAGAGGCCCAGGTTGAGCCAAATGCTACATCATTTGCAGCAGTTATTCGAGCAAATGCAGTTGCAGGATCACTAAGTGACAGCATTAGAGAATTTGAAGAATTTAAGCAATCAGGAACACAATTATTGGAAGAGAATGTTTTCAATGTTTATAATGCGCTTTTAGAGGCATACGTTATGAATGGTGAACCAGAAAACGCAATTAAATTTTATGAAAAGGTAATTGATGTTTCTGCAGCATCAGATTATGGATTTGTGATTAAAATATATGAAAGTCTAATTAGACATTTCGCTAAATATAACGAATATCAAACAGCTTGGGCATGGATAATGAATAGTGAAGAGCGAGTTAATCTTGCTCGTGTACCAGTTGCAACAGTTGATAAAGTATTATTATCTGCGGCTAGGAATGAAGATTATAAATTATCACTTGAAATATTTCATTATTTATCATCATATCCTGGATTTAATAAAAAATTTTGGGCATCTCGTGGTAGATTACTTGTTTTAGCTGAAAAGAATGATGATATTGCTACATTTATGTCATTATTAGAGGAAGGCAAGAATCGAAGAGTTTGCTGGGATCCTAATGCTCTTACACAGATTACAAGATTTTTGATTAAAAGGGGAGAGATTACTACAGCTATTCAAGTTGCAGATATGACCTTGCATGCATCAACATATCAAGAATATTTTAATGATACTGGTGACTGGATGAGTTATATGGAAGCTCTCGATATATTATTTAAAGATCTAAGTGAAGTAAATTGTCTTGAAGATTTTCAAACAGTACTTTTACTGTTAAATATTGTATCAAAGAAGTCATTCAGTATGAATATGTCTCCAAGTACTATTGAATCAGTCTTAAAGTTGTTGCAAGTTTATTGGGATAAAAGGAACGAGACATCAAATATTGTCAAAGTTAAAGGAATGGAAATGAATGATGTTACAAAAATTATTAGCAATCATTTATGGGTTCTAAGACATTTGGCAAAGAGTTATAATATTACAGCTGGGAGTAAAGAATATGAGGAATTCCTTAAAGTACCCATCTATAAGAGATTAATTTTAAATTTTGAAAGGCTAATTCAAGATATTGTTGGATATAATTTAAATTTGAATGAGACTCACATTTCATCAATTGTTAATGTGATTAATATATATGATTTGAAGGAGAGTAAAGCATTATGGCAAGCACAAAGAGGGGGAGATGAAGAGTTTGGATCATGGACACAAAATATCGAGAATAATGCGAATATAGCGAAAAGTATGAGATCATTTGATGGACCAGCCAAGAATTTGATTGATCAAATAAATCAGAATGTTCCATGGCCTGTAATTGATAATCATGCACAATATTTAATGAGTAATGGGGTTGAATTACCACATCATTGTTTTTCACTTATGATTGATATGGCTAGCAAAGCTAAAGATATAAAGGGTGTTGAAAGATTATATGAATATTGTGAAAGGAAATACCCACATAATAATCAAAGGCGACACTTTTGGTGTCAAGTTTATAATCACATGATTCAAGCATATGCGTCAGTTAAATTTACCAAGGGATTAGAATTTAAAAAGAAATTGGAAATGATGGGAGCACGTGCAGATGCAAATGGATATGGAGCACTTATTCATAGTGCACCAACAAATGATGAAAGGTATAGTCCATTAAATTTAATGATGGAAGCTAAAGAAAAGGGAATAAAAGCAAATACATATATGTATAATACACTTTTATATCGATTATCAAGGTCACGTCATTTAAAGGAAGCAAAGATATTTTATGATGAGATGGAAAGGGTTGGTGTTTACAAGAGTAGTATTACATATGGTACAATGATAAATTTATTTTGTCGAACAGGAGCGAGTAGTTTAATAAAGTCAACATTTGATGAGATGGAAGCAGATAATCAATATATTGCAAGAGTTGTTCCATTTAATACAGTGATGCAATATTATTTTGAGACTGAAAGGAATCGAGATATTGGTATGGAATATTATAAAAGGATGATTTCACGTGGATTAAAACCTACAACATTTACATATAGGTTATTAATGAGTGCTTGGGCAAAGATTGAACCAGTAAATATTCAAACAGCAGATTCACTATTAAATACAATGAAGGAAATAAATATTTTACCCGATTCAGGACATTATGCAACATTAATAATTGGTCGTGGAGTCATTTTGAAGAATTTACAAAGTACAAAAGATTTTTATAATATAATTATAAATAAACAAGGTATAATACCAGATAGTGAAATTTATCAAGCAATGATTGAAAGTTTTGTTGCATGTGATTCATTAAATGATGGTGAAATAATGTTGAATGAAGCTATAAAATCAGGTAAATTATTAGATTCATATTTATTGAATCCATTAATTCGATTAAATGGAAAAAATGGTAATATTCAAAGATGTTGGGAATTGTTTAAACTTGCAAATGATAATAATAAATCATTTTCAAAAACTACAATGAATGCAAGCTTATACGAATCAATGATTCGTGCCCTTTGTTTATGCAATCAATTAAACAAATGTGATGAAGTTTTACATGAAATGTCAACAAGTAAGAAGGGTGGTAAAGTATTTTATTCAAATGTTATAAAGAGAATTGAAAATTTATCACATGAATTAAAATTACTAAGGAGTGAATATGGTAATGAGTTACCATTAAATATTATTGATAATATTATGTCGAGTGAATTATTTAGGCCTGGAATAAAGAATATCAATAATTCTTAGGGATTCCTCTGTTTTTTTTTTTTTTTGTATATATGAATAATAAAACAAGAATCTCAAAAACATATTATATATATGTATATACTAATAAAGCTATTTTTTTTTTATTATGAAGCTAAACGCTCAATAATCCAGACTGGATCTGAAACACTAGACCTTTTAAATACAATACGATCATGAAGTCTACCATGACGACCTTGCCAAAATTCAATTTCTAATGGTAGTAAACGGACACCACCCCAAAATGGTGGGCATGGAATTTCATTGACATGTTTAAACTTTTCTTGTTGCACCTTAAACATATCATCTAATTCTGATCTATCCTTTATAACTTGTGATTGTGGAGATGCCCATGCACCAATTTTTGAATCCCTTGGCCTTGTACTAAAATAGACTTGATTTTCATCATGGGAAAGATATTCAATAATACCATCAACTCGAACTTGTCTTTGAAGTTCTTTCCAAAAAAAATTTATACTAGCATTTGGATTTGATCTTATATCATGTGCTTTTCTTGATGTTTTCAAATTTGAGAATATAACGAATCCAGCATGTTGTGTGCGTTGAGGATCAGTTGTTTCTGCTGCTGTTGCTCCTGTACCTGTACCAGCATAATCTAATTCTTTAAATAATACAACCCTTGATGATACTTTACCACTTGGTAATTCTGCTGTTGCTAATGTTACACATTCTGCAAGTGGAATCTTTGCATCAACTGCTTCATCATACCACTTTTTAAATTGTAAAATTGGGTCACTATTAACATCTGATTCTGATAGAGTAAATTTTTCATACTGTTCCGTCTCTGGAGCGACTATGAATTGAATTGAAAATATATATTAGTCAAGTTATATAGATAAATACTTTTGAGTCTAGATTTCTTCCTTGTCTTACATATCAGTTTGGTGTTTTCCAGAGTCATTGTTAATGGTGGTGATGGTGGTTGGGAATCCTACACGTGTGACTAACATAGTAGCAAAAGATCTGATCAATGCGGCTGCTATCTGATAATTCAAGACTTGTTGCTTAAAATCAAATTAACTTACATAAAATACATAAAACATGAATAATTTATACATTGCATATAATAATCACAATCTCCCGACTG
Organism: Trigonopsis californica; assembly: GCA_030574475.1. Lineage (NCBI taxonomy): Eukaryota > Fungi > Ascomycota > Trigonopsidomycetes > Trigonopsidales > Trigonopsidaceae > Trigonopsis > Trigonopsis californica. The sequence continues at coordinate 42,900 of JAJMFC010000034.1, forward strand.
CAAAATTCAACTGCATGGTCTAGCATTGGGTACTAGGAGCAACCACATCATGCTTTACGGATCGATGCTGTGGTGAGATGGCTGGGGGCAGATCACCCACAATGGTAACAATGAAAATGACGTTCGACAAGAAATTGCTGCTACTACTGGTACCGATTTCTGCTTCAAAGACATTTTATTGTTCCTACTGCAAAGGTCGCACAGATCATCGTAAAATGCGGGGTGTCACTTATATAAGAGGGGATTTTGTATACTGATTTCTACGCGTTGTAGAATTGTGGTGGTTGTATTTATTTACGTCCAAAAGAGGCTAGCTAAATCTCATTTATTGCTGGAGCTCGCCGCGTTCGGCAATGCAACGCAACGAAAAGTACCAGAAAAACTGAGAAAATAATTTATTGGGGGCGTTGCCGAACAGGGCGTCAAAAAGTAATTATTCTCGTCGTACTTCTGCATTGTCTCAGTCGCACAATGACAGGCAACTAATTGATCCCTGCGAACTTTCGAATGTGTCTTACAGAACTCGAGAGCTTAGACCACGTATATGGGTAGCTGCCAGGGTTTTATGGCAAGACACGGATTACACGTCCAAAGAAGCAGTAATGGATGACCCGATCGATCTGTAATCGAGCCGTAATCCATGCACAAGTGATGGTGGCAAGATCACCACAGTAAATTACATTCTCCCGCTTAATTTTGTGGCGGAACTACATTCAAGATATAAGTTACGGTGAATGTTCAAAATGTTTCTTTTATTTCTGACAAGATAAAATGTATTAGATAACTAGTTTACATAGTTTAGTGTTCTAATAAATGGAAATAAAAAAAAAAAGTACTCCTGCAAACGTGACAAAGCCTGGGAAAGGATTAGATCCAATGGAGGATTATCAGAATCCGGTTCATTCCTTGCAAGTGCATGAGAGTGTAGCACTGGTAAATGCCCGTGATGATTGATGGAGGCCCTTGCAAATATGATTATGATTATTGGGGCAGAGTAGAATGACAAGAACGGGGTAGTCTACACTATCATTTACTGGGTTGGCTAGAAGGAGGCCCCAATATTGATTCATTGGATTTGGGTGATGCTGCTGAAGCTTCAGCATTGGCCCGATTCTACTCTGAAAGACTTGGTCCGGTCGTCTTACCCCAGGCTGACGAGAACGTCCCCCATCCTGCAACTGTAACTGATGGATTACCAAAATCTGATTAGCTCCTTGCAACTGCACCAATGTAGCACTGGTAAATGTCGTGAGGATGATGCAAGCCCTTGTAAATATGGCTATCCTCGAGCTCCTAGAGATGAAGCATCAATGCGATGATGAGAGATTCAGGTTCTTTGAAGCTCGACCAGTTGGTGCAGAATGGGTAAGACATGTACCCTGCGACTTATTGAGGTCATAGAGAGCTGATGTAGACATCCAAGTCACTGTGGACCCAGAGGGACTGATTGAATATATCAGTAAATACTGTTCTAAATCCGATTTGCCGAATCCACAGGTAGGCGTCCACTTTGGCTGACAATACATCTATTGCTAGCTTGTATACCAAGTATTTAATGACATATTTGACGATACGACCCCGGCCATCTCCACAAATGGCTCATAGTTTGCTCGGTCTACGATATGTTTTATCCAGCTTTGTTGTTGTACGTGTGCCGATCCCAGAGTTGCTGGATAATATGTTTGATAATGAGGACGTCGAGGAAAATCATAATATTCTCACAAATTATAGACGTCGAAGTATTCAGCTTGAAAAACAAGTCACTTTCTCAACTGCTTGTTGGTAAATACCGTTATTCTAATGGACAATCGATCCAGCGGAATGCAAGAAAAACTACAGTTATCCGGACGATCCTGCGGTTTATGCCAGACAAAAAATTTTAGTCCTGAGCCTGAGTGGTGTCGATTGTTTTTATTGTATAATCTTCCATTGCCTCGATGGTATGAAAGAGATGGTGATGGTGAGCCAGTTTTTAATAACGACTATGAATACGAGCATATACAGCCAGATGACTGGCAGCTATATTTAATGAACCTCAAGAGGAGGATTTCATCCAAGGTAATGAGGTTATTGATGTTATTAAGGAGGGTGAGGGCGTCCGATTGGTCCCCTGATATAGAGTATCTTGGTGCAATTAATCGGGAGCAGATTGGTTTTCCTCAACAGATCGAAAATGACGACAAGGAAGTATTCCTTCAACCCGATCAGCTGAATGCAAGCCAGAGACAAGCATTTGACTTTGTCTATCAGCATAATCCATTGCAAGATGGCCCACTACATGCAATGGTGATGGGAGAGGCGGGAACTTGGAAAGTCAGTTTTGTGTAGAACAAATGTTAGCAACGAAACCCATAATCGCGTAACCCAGCCTGGTTGGGAGCATAATGTTAGCGACGTTATCTCGCTTAGCCAGGAGCCTTTGCGAGGGCGGCGGCTTCATCTAGTTGTTCTAAGAGGTTTAGGGTAGAAGTGAATAATATATATTTGCTTATTTTTCACTCTATTTACTTTAGTCTATATAACATAAACTGCTAGCATAGTATACAAGCAATTCGAGGGTAACTCCTGTTTGGATGCAAAACAAAAAAAAAACAGGATACAACATCTCACAAGAACTATCACAAAAACTTAACCCTAAATAAACAAAAAAAAACTTACTCTCAACTATCTTTCTTTTCAGGTATGTCTTCCTTTCACTCTTGTATTAGTTGCATTAAATAGTCAATCGGATATCGATTTAAGATGTAAAAAAAAAAAAAAAAAAAAAAAAAAGTAAAGGAATGTAAACACAAAGAAAGTCAAATCAGGATATTATCGACTAACACTTGCCTGTAGACAATGAATGATGCACCAAATGTTAATCTCATCTTTGGACATGTAGAGATGTCATTAGCTCCCAACCAGGTTGGGGGTTACCCGGTTGTGGGTTTCGTTGTGCTAAAGTCAATTCTAGAATAATTAGCGCGATTCTCCCAATTTCTTACTCTACAAGAAACAATAACAACGAAATGGTCTTGACTCAATGCCATCTGACCTTCATCATCAGGTTATAAAAGAAACTAGTGAGATTCAAGGATTTTCTAGTAGGATTTATCAAAGGGCAGGTCCAATTGCATTTGTTGCAGCTAGTGGGAAAGATAATAAAAGTAAGGATTGCCACAATGAACAAGAAAAATATAGACGGGGTAAAGAGATTTCTTCCTTTTATTCAAATGTAATCTGTAAAGGATATAATAACAGCCAAGGACAAGATTTACATGATGAGGATATTGGTGAAAAATTGCCCCCAAAACATGACATCATGATTACACCTCATGAACCAATTAGTATACCAATATCATCACCTGGTTATAAATACCTTCAGAGATATGGGTGGGATCCAACTCATGGATTAGGTAGACCTGGTAGAAACGGTAGGATTAAACCCATTAAAGCTGGTTATGTTAAATTAGATACTAGAGGTATTGGATGTACAAATGGTAAATCATCATCATTACCACCACCACCACCAAAAGTAAACAAATCTATAAAACAAATCAATCTTGAATATAATCAAGAGAAACATCAACGTAAACGCCTCTTTGAAGAGCTCAACGGGCGGTAAATAATCATAGAAAAAAAAAATAAAAATAAAAAATAAAAAAAAATTTTATCATCTATAAATTCGTACACAAAAAAAAAAGGAAAAAACAAGTTCTTGTCTAGTAATCAAGCATATCTCTTCCAAAAATACCCCTTCTAATCCAATCAATTGCCATATTAACTCTTGTCTTTATACCGACACATTGAGCAAAATATACTGATCTCCATAAATACATTGCGACAAGTCCACCAAAATAAGAATAACCAGGTAAATCAAATACTGCAGCATTACCAACATAAGCTAAACTTCCTAAATGATGATATTTAAATGGTTTAAAATTATTTGAATCTAAATCAAATTTTTCATCATCAAGATTATTTCCAAGTTTAACATTTGCTTTTGATAATTTTGTAAATTTTTTACCAAGATAAATTCCTTGTTGATTTGCACGTTGAGCAGTTGCTGGTAATGAAGTAATCTTTTTATCAATTGAATTCATTAAATTTTTTAATTCATTATAATCTAATGATCCATTCTTATCAAGATCATATTCATCAAATAATAAATCAACCCTTTTTAAATGTTCATTTGATTCAGGAAATTTCTTTCGAATATGAAGTGCAACATCTTTCCATTCACTAAATCCTAATTTTATATCATCTTTATTATTTATACCCATTGCATTTGCTCTTGATTCAATTAATTTTAATACATTTCCTGCAATATCTGTTCGAACTGTTGAACAATCTCCAATTGCATAAACTTGTCCTAATGGTGCTCCAATTACTCTTAAATGATTATCAGTCTCAATTGCATGTCTATTCTTTTGATAATCTGGTAATGATTTCACAACTGATTCTGTTAATGGAGTTAATGTAATACCTGTTGACCATAAACAAATTCCAAATGGTAATGTTTTAACAATTGCATCTCCATTTGGTTCAAGTTGTTTAAATACAATTTGATGTGGTTCAATTTTAACAACTCTTGAATTTGTTAATACATCAATTTGATCATTTTTATACCTTGCTTCAGTAAATTGACTAATTTTTTCATCATATGTATTTAATATATGACTCCTTGATTGAATAATATGAACAGAAAATTGATTTTGTAATATCCTAGGATATACTTTACCTAAATCTTCATTAAATAAATCATATATTTCAGCTGCCAATTCAACACCTGTTGGTCCACCACCACATATAACTAAACTTAATAATCTTTGTCTTTCTTCATTTGACGTTGATGGCATACATGCTAATTCAAGATTTTGTACAATTTTTTGCCTTACTTTTCTTGCATCATTTGCTGTCTTAAATGCCATTGAATTTTCTAATCCTTCACATGAATGAGTATTTGCTGTTGATCCACATGCAATTACTAATTTATCATATGGAACATAAAAGCTTCGTCTTTTACCATCTGGTCCAATTTGACTAACTTCAACTAATTTATCATTAAATTCAATCTTATCAGCACGAGCTTCAAGAAAATGTCCACTTAGATGTTCAACAATTGCACGAATTGGTTCCAATAATGAATTTAAACTAACAGTACCGACAACTGCACTTGGAAGTAATGGTGTAAATAAGAAATAATTCCTTGGTGATACAACAGTTACATGATAATCTCCTGGGGTTAACTTTTTCAATAATGCCACTGATCCCCATCCACAACCCAATACAACTAAATGTGGTTTCTCTTTGCAAATTGTATCTGCATAAGTATCGTTATCACTTAATAATCGATCAGCAATTGGTAAATTCTTTGGTCCACCACTCTTTGGATATAATGCTTCCAATGGAACTGCTAAATTTGCATTCTGTGTTGGATTATCTGCATATGTCGTTGAATCATAAATGAATATACCAATTACAATTGTTGCAAGTGTTGTAACTCCAAATCCGACAGTTGCAAGCATATAGAATCCTGCACGGGCTAATCTTTGTGAAATTGTCTTTTTCTTTTTAATAATTGGCTTCTTTTCCTTTTCCTTTTTGACATTATCCTTGCTGCTGATTTCTTCCTTATCCTCATGTACAACCCTAGACAATGAAAACCTGCGAACCAATTGAATTTGATGATTATAATTGACAAGACTTGGTGAACATCTATCAATACCTCCAACTGACAACAACAGCCGGTGAGTGGGGGGTACAACTGTGGACCCCCTGACAATTGCCCGGGCAAACGCCCTACTAGGTAAAATGAATGAAGGTTTCATTCAAACAAGAGTCTTTCAACCGACAGCAACAACAACAAAAAAAGAACCTTCCTCTCGTTCTTTATCCCTTGGTGGAGTTTGGGTCTTGAAATTGGGTTATCCCGGAATATCCACCACAGCACCCTTTGGTGGGATGTGGGGGGGCATGATATGACGTCAACAGGGTGGATTTTTCCGGCCAAAACATAATATTATATAACTGCTAACTGTACAAACTAATTCTTCCTTTTGGCTTTACCTTTGACACTGTCTATAAGGGTTGAAATATCTTGATCATTATGTCTTGATCGTTTTCTTTTCTTTGTTGTTGTTGCTTCATTATCATGGACATGACCTGTAATTCTACGCCTTTGACGCTCTTGTAATAATTTATTCATTGCACTTGTCTTTTTAAATTGTGAATGACTCGGATCAATTGCAAACTCATAATCATTATATAATGCACCAAGACGCGCATCTTTAACGTCAATATCAAAATCGTCCTTTTCAATTGCTTTTAATAATTCTGCATTCTTTCTTGATGATTTCTTCTTGTTCTTTTTCGCTTTTAATTTCTCTCCCTTTATAATATCCTTCATATCGAAATGATTTAATTCTTTATTATTCACTTGATCATCTGCCATTAATAATTCTAATTCAGCTCGTGATTTCTCCTTTTCTTGCCGTTGTTTGATCTTTTCAGCTGCCTTTTCCTTGGATTTATTTTTTCTCAACTTTTTATTTATCTTGTCTGGATCTTGAAAGAATTCATCTTCAAATCCATCATCTTCTTGTACATTGGCTACCTCCTTTTCATTTGAATTTGAATTTGCATTCGCATTTTCAAATCTTGCTTGTCGTTTCTCTTTTTCCTTGCGACGGTATTTATCAATTGTAGATTCAAATTCTTGTGTTGTTGTTGTCATATCTTCAGGCCTTTCTAATCCTGATGTAAAAGTAACTTGCATATCTTTTGATGAAGATTCCTGTGCAACACCAGGCAATAAACTGCGATATTTTGCATAAAGTTTCTTCTTTTCGCCATCATCATCATCATCACTGCTAGATGCTAAATATGCTTTTAAATCCATATCTTCAATCTCTTGACGACTAAAACTTTTCTTTGCAATCTCTAATCGATCAATTGGTGTTTGATCCCAGGTAAGCTTCACTTTTGAATGATTAAGTGCATCTGTAAGAAATTCAATTGGGGTATAATTTATTGGAATGCTATCACATTCATCTCGTGGTTTCTCATCTTCAAATGTCATATCATCTGGTATATATCGAAGATCAAATACATTTGCTGATGATTCAAATTCTGCTCCATCACAACTATTATAAATAGATTGAGCAGTATTTATTGAATCACATTCAATAACTGCATAATAATATTTTAATCTCTGAAGTTGGTATTGACGAAGTTTTGAACTATCGACTTCTTCTCCTTTATCTGGTTTTATCAAGGATTTCTTGTCTTCATCTTCACTATCGTCGTCACTGGAAGAAGAATCATCATCATCATTAGCAGGACCACTAAAAATTTCCTTGGATGGCCCCTCCATCTCTTCAAGTTCCATATGCTGTTTACCATATTCGCTAGGTAATATTTTAACGGATAAAATTCTCGCTTTTGGCGGTACAAAACTTGATAATGATACCATAATATCACTTGACCGAACATTATCCCAGTCAAGATTGACAAGGGCCAATCTATGTGTGGCTTCACCTTGCTCAACTTGCTGGTCCTCCTCAACTAGAGCATTTTCATCAATATCACTCAACAATGATTCTTCTTCGTCTTCCTCCTCTGATGACGAAACGAGTCCTTTTCCTCGAGCTGGATCGTACTCTTCTTCCTCTTCTTCTTCCTCCTCTACATCGATATCATAGAGGCGTTTAAGTTCACGAGAGGGTCCTGAATCTGCAGGTTTAACTTTGCGACCATACCGATCAACAGAAGGGTGATTTGCAGTACTGTCACCATTATTAGACAGGAGAGATTTGAATCTTTCATCGATATGAACTTTCGACTGGGAACTCTTCTTCGGAGGAGCAAATCTAGGATCCCAGCTGACCTTTGCGAATCGAGGATCTGGTGTCGGTGGCATTATTTTAGTGGGAGAAGGAAAAAAAAAAAAAAAAAAAAAAAAAAAATTAGAAAATTAAATGTCCCAATGGTGTAGTACTTTTTTTGGACAAAATAAATAAGGTGGCACATTTGGAAATCTAGTAAATAAAAACAGACCTGTAGATAACCAAGTTTGGAATACAAATCAAAAGAGTCATGGGTAGCATATTTTTACCACATTTACACACAGGATGGCATGTTGATCAAGCGATATTATCAGAAGAAGAAAGATTAGTTGTAATAAGATTTGGTCGAGATTGGGATGAACAATGTATGGCAATGGATGAAATATTATACAAAGTTGCAGATCGAGTTAAAAATTTTGCGGTAATTTATTTATGTGATATTGATCAAGTACCAGATTTTAATAAAATGTATGAATTATATGATCCTGTTACTGTTATGTTTTTTTTTAGGAATAAACATATGATGTGCGATTTTGGTACAGGTAATAATAATAAATTAAACTGGGTTTTAGATGATAAACAGGAAATGATTGATATTATTGAAACTATTTATAGGGGTGCAAAGAAGGGTAGGGGTTTGGTTGTTTCTCCAAAGGATTATTCAACGAGATATAGATATTAGTGTGTGTGTGTGTATATTATATAGGTAACGACAAATACAACGATTAGAAATGGACCCAATAGAGTATCTTTCAACCAGAGTTCTAGTGGATAAGATTCCTGTAAGTGTGAATGTCTTTAGAATCTATTTACGAGTAAATAAAAGATTATCTAATATTTTATTGTTTGGTTAGGTAACTTATCGTACACTTAGTCGGGAAGCACATATTCACGTTAACCAAGCTAAACGGTAAAGTTGCTTTGAAGTGAAAGACAAAAATCTATATATACTAATCTTAGGCGGGGGGATTCCCTAGGTATCTATATAAATTCTATTCAACTCATGATGATATACATTGTACATACCTTATTTCAGGTCGACGCAATGATGAAGATGATGAACCGCTACCCCTGAATCAGTCATTTATGCTTGTAGGCCAACAAGATATTGAATCTGCAAAAGAAAAGTTTCATACCATATTATCAATTCATTTATATAGCGTTGAACCAACAGAGCTATCTAATCCATGTGTTTTAAGTGGTATTGATGTTGATAATGCAAACAAGTTTGATTTAAATCAGTCTGTTGAATTTAACTCATCTACGTATGGAATTATATTAAATGAAAAGATTCAAGATGCTGCAAATTTATACCCTGGAAAGATTGCCACAGTTTCAGCCACAAAACAGTACGACAATAAGTCTACATCAAAGCCAAGTCCACTAGCGTCGGCATTTACCAAGGCAAAACCTAAAGAGTCACAAGATCAAGTGATTGAGGGTGATATTGAAATGCATGATGATGATGATGATGATGAGAAGCTAAAGGATATATTCAAAGATGACGACATTGCTGAGTTGGAGGATTCGCATAATCAACAAGCAGTTTCTGATAGTGATGAGGCTGCTCAAGTACTGCCACCACCACCACAAGAAGAAGAAGAAGAAGCTCCTCCTCCTCCTCCAGGAAAGAGGCTTCGAAAAGTGACAAAAACAATAACAACACAGAATGAAAAGGGTTATCTTGTATCAAAGACGCAGGATGTATGGGAGCAAGTTAGTGATGATGAGCAAGAGCAGCAGCCACAAACAGTTAAAAAAGAAGTTAAATCATCACTTAAACCAGCATCAAAACCAAAACCAAAACCAAAGCAGCAATCAACAAATCAATCATCGCTTATGGGGTTCCTTAAAAAGAAAAAGTAGGAGTAGAAAAAAAAAAATGTTATCATTCAAATATATAGAGAAGAAAAAGAAAAAGAGAAAAATTTCATATAGAGAGAGAGAGAGAGACATTATAAAAACATAACAAAGCAAAACACCAGCAAAAAAAAAAAAAAAAAAAAAAAAAAAAAAAAAAAAAAAAAGAAAAAGTGCTAATCCTTAAAAATAAGATGCGGTTTCCTATTGGCTAAATCAACAATTGTTTTACCAAATTCTGAATTACACCAAGCAAACCAACTTCTTGTATAATCATTTGAATTGTAAATATTAACGGATTCATGCATAAGACCTAAACCAGATGTTGTCTTTTTAACTCGTTGTAATAAATCTAAAATTTCATCATCATCATTTGTTGTACGTATTTGTGTTAATAAACTCATTGGCCATGCATAACGTATACCAATATGTGGTCCACCAATTCCAGAGAATGACCAACCATCTAAATAATATGGATTACCTTGCCTATTTAAAATCATCTTTCTCGTATTTTGATATACTTGATTATCAATATCAAGAAATCCCATTAATGGTAATGATAATAATGATGGTAAATTTGCATCATCCATATTAAGAATACTTCCATATCCATCAACTTCATATGCAAATACTTTACCATAAACTGCATGTTCATATGTACCAAATTCCCAAATAGCTTCTTCAAGTTGAATAGATTTTTCTTTAACTTGTTGAGCAACTTGTTTCATACCACATGCTTCAAATAAAGCTGCAGTCTTCTTTAATTGAACAGACATGTAGGCATTTGCAGGAATAAAAAATTGAAAAATTGTTGCATCATCTGATGGTCTAAAGGCAGATTTAATTAAACTTGTATTTGCATTGGTTGGATTACCAGCTCCTCTTAATGAAAGCGTTTCTGTACCTGTATCAGTCCATCTTTGAAAACTATAATATGGTCTCCTTTCAATACCTGTTGTTGCATCAAATGTTGAATATGATTGTTCTTGAATAACTCTCCATATATTTTGAAAAGCATCAAGCCATTTATTATCAACAAATGATGAATCATTATTTACCTCAAAATATTTTGTAGATAAATCCAAGAATGATGCAAGTGAATCAAGTTCATATTTGCATTCAAATACTGTTGATGGATCAAATGTTGGATGTACAATATCATTCATTCCATTTGTTGATGGTTTTAAATGACTATCAAGTGGTGGTTGAAATGCATTACAATATGGAGATTTAATAATAAATTCTGCCTGTGTATTAATTGCACCCTTTATAAGATTCTTTATATTATCATCATCTGGTGAATATGGTTGATAAACTGATAATTGATATGTTGAATCACGTAACCATTCAGCATTAATATCTCCAGTAACAACAAATGTCTGAGGAGTTTTACCCTTTAAATGCCAACGAATCGTTGTATCAAGTGTATTGGGGAAACAATTCTCAAATAATCTTGCGATATCTAAATCCTTTAATTTTGATTTATATGTCTTTATAATTGATTCAACCATATCAGAATGGAATGTTCGACATATTGGATTTGGCCTTTGATATCCAAGTTTCAATTCACCCAAACTTAATGGTTGATGAACTCGTGTTGAATAAACTGCATAATCTGGGCATCCTGCTGCTGCTGCAGCAATCGCTTCAATTTGATGCTTCAGTGCTGCTTGTGATCCATATACACTTGGAATCACACTTATGATCCAGAACGATACCACAGTGAGTATCACCTTCAACTCCATTTTTGGTGGTTGTGGTGGTTGTTGGTCTTGGTGGTGGGAAAATAAAATCACTTTTACGGTAACCAACTTCGTATTTGAAAGCTCGTATTTTTTTTACTTTTAGACCAAACAACAACGTGACTGGACCAACTACTAGCAAGTCTAGATCGCATATTATGCAAGCTAATGCACTGAAAACATAAGATTAGACAATTATTGAACGATAAAATAATTTAACCCATGATAAGCATAAACTATAGATATAGATTGTAGATAAGGTTTATTTTAACTAAGTTGAACGAGAATAACAATTGATCAGGATCTTTAAAGCATCACGAAACCCTTTACAGGATCATGTAACCCTTTTTGGATTTGGTGTTGTGTTTTGGTGGTTATAATTGTTTTGTGGCTGTTTTTGATTTCGGACGTTGTAAACCCTAAAACCCTAATCTCAAACAGTCACACCCCCCGACCGACGCAAATCCCCATAACTTGCTTTAATTGAAATCCCATATCAAATCCATTTCTGTTCTCCACTGAGTCGATTTGTCCCATATCGTCGAAGAAGTCAGAATAGAAAGGAAATAAAATAAAATAGGAATCATGGTGAGTTGCTTGCTTTGAAAATTTTGATGATTGTGACTAACCGCAATATAAAACAGTCTGATAACGAAGAACAAGTTTACCAAGAGGAAGAAGACGTAACTGTCGAAGTTGCAGCTGATACTGCAGCACCAGGTGGTGGAATCAGCATTGAAGATGCACTTAAAGGAGTACTTCGACGTGCACTTGTAAGTGATGGACTTGCAAGAGGATTACGTGAAGCAACAAAAGCAATTAGCTGTGGTCAAGCACAATTAGTCGTACTTTGTGATTCATGTACTGAAGAACAATATGTTAAACTAATTGAAGCTCTTTGCAATGAACCTCAACAAAAGATCCCACTTATCAAAGTTGCTGATGCCAAAAAGATTGGTGAATGGGCTGGTCTTTGCCAAATCGATAGAGAAGGTGCACCAAGAAAGATTGTTGGTTGCTCTTGCGCTGTTATTCGTGATTGGGGTGAAGAGTCTGAGGAACGTTCTGTCATTTTACAAAATTTCAGTCAGTAAAAATTGTATATTATATATGAGAATATTTAAAAAAAGTTTCAACCCCCATAAATATGTAAAATCCATGTGTAATTGTTGAAAAATAACAAATACCACCCACGTCCCAACCGCCGGGCAACCCACCCACCACAGATGAGCGTAACAGATCGGCGGAGAGTGCTCGGACCAAGTACTGCATTACCGCTTGTATATGAGGAGGTACCTGAGACCAAGGAGAAGATCAAGGATCCAGAGTTGTGTAAGTAATTTTTTCTTTTTTGCGCATATATATGGGTTTCAACTATCAAAAAGTGCCGTCGTATAAACTAACAAAAAAAAAAATAGTCATTAGATGCGGTCTTGTTGGTAATGCATCTGGATCATGCTACATTGAAACAGACAATGGAGATAAAGTATCAGTATCGGTGTATGGACCACATCCTATTAGATCAGGATTTACAATACAAGCAAGATTAAGGATTGAATGTCGAATTATACAATCTTTTGATATTGAAGGTACCACTAGTGGTGGTATGAATAAACAAGAAATTGATATTTGTGATTTCATCTTTACATGTATTCATCCATCAATTAGATTATCACAATATCCAAAAAGTGGTATTGATATTTTTATATCAGTAATTGGTAAAAGTAAGACAAATTCATCATTAATTTCAAATGCTGTAAATGCTGCAAGTATTGCAGTACTTGATGCTGGAATTCAATTATATGATTTAGTTACATGCAGTTCAGTATCTAATACAATTGTTGGTGTTATGGCTGCACGTAATGAAATTACTGGATATATTCAACAACAACAACAAGATGATGACCAAGAGGAAAATTTAAAAATTGCATTAAATCGTGCTGGTGGAATACGTATAACTGTAAATGAATTCCTCATTCAAAGAATGGTTAGTATATGTAATATTAATTCAGATTCTGGTGCTACATATGTAAAATCACAAACACAGCAGAATATAACAGTTGTGGATCAAAATGAATAGCTTTTTTTTTGTATATAATAATATAAAACAATAATCTAAATATATAACAAAGCAAGAGAGCGTAGTATTAGTAGTAGTAGTAGTAGAAAAAACTTTTTTTTTTTTTTCCTTTTTGATCGGGTTGAGCCATAAACTTACACTTTGCTCATCATTATTATATACTGGCTTCCTCGTTTAGACATCTGTAGTAGCTTGCGCCTTCTTAAATGGCTGTAATACTTGCTTCACTTTAACAATTCTCATTGCTAAACATTTAATATTACCATCAGCGATAAAAATTTGGGGATGAAAATCAATTCCAAATAATTGATTAATTCCATATCTTAATCTCTTTATAAATTTACCATTATCATTCAAATCAATATTCCATTTTGAATCAATTGATTTTGGTACAATCATACCACTTGAACTAAACCAAATTGAAAATAATTTCATCAATATTATCTCAATCTCTTGGCAACTCTTTTCAACTTCAACAGGAATTGAATCAATATATATTTCAATTGGTTGCGATATTGTAAGTGTATGATGACCACCATCAAAATTATATCGTAATTCATATTTTCCTGTCTTCCATGGTAATGCATCATGACAAAATTTAACCTTTCCATTATCTTTATTTGTTTCAATAATATTTAATACATGATCATCACCTTTAAATCCATCTTTATCAATTCCACACCAATGTCCACGACTTGATACTGTTGTAACCTCAGGATTTGGATTATCTTTAATTGGATAAATTCCAATCCAATCCTTTTTTGACCTTGCTAAATCAGATTTCCATTCAACAGATATTTCTTCACCTAATAAATATCTCTTCTTTTCTCCCTCAACTTGAAATTTATCTAAATTTAATGATAATAAAGATTCAGGTTCTTGACTAATAATCAATTTTGCTGGATAACGACGTAATTTTAATCCAGTATCTGTTAATTGATCAGTAAAAACTGGTTTTGCTTGTTGTAAAAATTCTTCAATAAGATATGTAATTTGTTCATAAACTTTATCCAATGATGATTGAAATTTATTTAAAAATGGTGGTGAATTTGATGCAACAACCCTTTTAATTGATCTTGTTAATCCTGCTTCTTTTCTTATTTTATTCCCATATAATTTTTGCATATGTGGTGCTTCAATAAATTGAATAAACCAAATTCCACTAAATGTCCATATTAATGATAAAATGAATATTTTCCATGAATCTGTAATTAAATATATTGCCCAACATGTTGCAGATCCTGCTAACCTTTCTGGATTATTAAGGTATCTATATATACCAGAATATGTTAAATCACCTCTTGATGATCCAAAAAAATCTCCAAAGAACCATCCATATTCACCAAGTGATTGATAAACTTCTGTTGAAACCCATACTTGTAATGCAACAAGTCCACCACCAATAACTGTTTTAAATAGCCAAAATTTTGGTAAATTCGAATAATCTAAATCTTTAAATCCCACAACAAGTAAACTTGTATACATCATAATTGTACTCGCATTATAAATTGATTTCCATTGTTCCCATGCATCTTGTGGTGTTTTCCCATATTCTAAATATAATCTAATAAATCCTTTTGATTTACTTTGATAATGTAGTATAATTCCTAATCCAATTGTATGGAAGAGTCTCCAAAATAATGCAGTTAAAAAGCAGAACATCCTTGTTGATTGCATAAATAATGGACTAGCACTATAAAAGCAAAGTATAATTGTAAACCAATCACTTATACGTGTAACATCAAAGTGTGAAAATACAATCATTGATGGACGCGCAGTCTTTGCTAATACCGAATATGGTGGTGGTGATGAAAAGGAATATGAAATACTATCATCTTCCATTGCTTGTTCTTCATCATTACCACTTTTCTTTGTCTCTTGTGAATTATATGTCTTTTCAATATGTGGATTCTCAACTAACAATAAAAATGCAAATTGACAAGCATGAGCCAATAATGATATAGCAAGTAATTGATATGAAGCAGTTAAAAGTGATAATCCATAATAACCTGCATAACCAACTGAATACATTGGATGTGGAGCCATTTCAAAAACACCATCAAATGTTAATTCAACATCTTCTAAAAAGAAGAAATCACCCCAATACCATGCATAATCATGAACAACACGATGTGCATCTAATTTAACCCATAAATTAAAGATTATTAACGTAATTCCTGAAAACCATCTCAATACATGAAGACAGATTCCATGATCAGGTGGAACACGAAAACAATATAGTCCAAATAGTAAGTATGTTGTAAAATCGCACATTAATATTAAATCAACAACCCTTCTGAATACAAGCCATGTATTATATTCAATTGGTACTTTATCAAAATCATAATCCTTCCCCATCTTTGTTTGTAAATCATACCGAATCAATTTTGATAATTTCGTCTTATTTGAAAATAGCTTCCACTCCTTTGCCCATTTCACAAGTTTCCTACTTGATGATTGATTCTCAAGTAGCCAACCAATCCCCCCATTATACGCAATTCTCCAAAATATGAAGGACAAACAGAAGAACATCTTACCCATTTTATAAGGTAAAACTAAAACGCAAAGCCCAACATACGTTCCAAGTACTCCTAATACAATCAAATCGGATGGTGCCTTTCTGACTCGTGGATCAAGTATCGTCGATACCATATCCCTGGTCTCTGGTACCGGGAATACCACTCCTGAAGGGGTCCTTCCGTACACATGTTTCCCAGTATCCTCTTTTTCCTTCTCTTTCTCCACCTCCTTCTTACCCTCATCAGCATTACTAATACCACTGGTCACTCGGTGCCTGACTTCATCCCCGGTAATGCTGCTGCTGCTCATCTTTGCTGGTTTTGACAGGTCCGATCCCATCGAATTTCTGGGAGGTTTAGTTTATCTGTAACTTAAAAGGCGCCCACTAAGTTAAAACGTGTTTCGGAGAATGAGCCGCACGGCATCCCCACCTGACTGGAACTGGCCCCTTGTAACCAATGTCATCATCATCGTCAGACAAGAAGATAAAACGTACCTAAAACACCATCATCAGGAAACGAAAAGAATGGGCGAACAGGAGACGGTAACATCAAAGAGTTATGCAAATGAAAAGGGAGAGTTTGTTCGTCAAACGTCATCGTTTAGAGAAGCAGTTTCTAGGGAAGCAGGTGCGAGATTTCCACCAGAGCTTGGAAGATACCATTTATATGTATCGTACGCATGCCCCTGGGCACATCGTACATTAATTGCAAGATCACTCAAGGGACTTAGCGGGATTATTTCATTGAGTGTTGTTGATTGGCTCCTTGGTGAAAAGGGATGGAAATTTTCGACCGGTGAAGAAACACGTGGATGTATTCCTGATCCATTCGGAAGAAAATACCTTTCAGAGGTTTATTATGAATCAGATAAGGATTATAATGGAAGATTCACTGTACCTGTCTTGTATGATAAAAAGACTCGTACAATTGTCAACAATGAAAGTAGTGAAATTATTCGAATGTTCAATACCGAATTTGACGACTTGGTTGATGCAAAGTTTCGGGGAATTACTTATTACCCAGAATCATTTGCAAAAGAAATTGATGAATTGAATGATTTTATTTATGATATGATTAATAATGGTGTGTACAAGACAGGATTTGCAACACAACAACAAGTTTATGAGAATCATTGTAAGCGATTATTCTATGCACTTGATCATGTTGAAAGTGTGTTAAGTGCGCATAAAAAGAAGTACATTCTTGGTGATACATTTACCGAAGTTGATTTAAGACTTTTTACAACAATTATCAGATTTGATCCTGTTTACGTTCAACATTTTAAATGTAATTTGGGTATGATTCGTTATGATTATCCAGCAATTCATAGATGGCTTCAAAATTTATACTGGGATAATGATAGTTTTAAACAAACTACAAGTTTTGATCATATCAAGTTTCACTATACAAAGAGTCACCGAAAGATTAACCCATATGGAATTACTCCACTAGGTCCTGTACCTAATATCCTTCCAAAGTAAGTTAAACCGGACGGGCCTTTTTTCCTTTTTGTATAAGCAAGATAGTTTTGAATTATATATTCCTTTTTGATTTGAAAAAAAGTTACCTACTGTACATTTGGCGGTGTCTTTGTCATCAGCAGAATTATACTGATAGCTTTTTATCTTGCCCTCGTGCCGGCAGGTGTAAACACTAGCTGTATCCAAAGCAAATAACAACAGCATTCATCTACACTAGTAAAAAGACCTTTGTTAATCTCGGAGATTTTTTTAGTTTGGAAAAGATTTAGCCTCGCAGTGTGCGGCTTGGAGCTAAACATTGTTTACTAAACAAAGGGACCTTACCCTTTTAGGCAGGTCATCGCCTCCAACCAAAATAAAACAAACTACAAAGTAAATGGCTACGGTTTTTCAAAGGGGAGCTGTAACATCTATTCCGTTAATGATATCAGATCTTACACACAAGTAGCTAAAAATAGTAGAGAGTGTAGTTTTGTTGTTGATTCAGAGCTCATCTTTACCCAATGTTGAACTTATGGTCTACAAATTAAAGAGGAAATCCCCCACCAATAAAAATATTGAGCCGCACAACCCCGGAGTAATATGACAAAAAAAATTGGTGATCAAGAATAGAATATATGTAGATCCAGCATTTTGAGAATTACCGAAACTTTCTTTTTTATCGAGCAAAGCCCACACTTGATGGGGTGCACAAAAAGGGATACATCTTGAAGAACACATTCTTACTGAAGTTTTGATTTAACCACTCATTAAATACCGATCAACTGTATATATAGAGCATGGGGTCTGAAATAATACTGGAATAATGACGAGCTTGAAACTACAACAAATTTTCACATAAATATTATTAAACTTTCAATATACAAAAGAATCAATTAACCCAGAATTACACCTATTAGGTCCTTTAGCCAAAACTAATGCCCTTCATCCTCCTCTTCTTCTTCACGCTCAACATGCTCATCCTCGTGAAATTCTTCAACTAATGAAGAATTTGGATGTAATACATAAACAGCATGTGATTGTGTAATTGGGTGCATTTCTGAATCAAATTGACCAACAACCTTCATTAAAATATTATCCCTTGTCATCCTTTTAATTACTTTATGAAGTAAATTCTTTTCTTGTTGTAATTGTTGCTCAGAATGAATATCATCTTCAATTTGTTCTAAATACCATTGAATTAATGTACCTTCATCAACTCCATTCTCATTCTCTGAACTTGTTACCCTTTCAACTAGAAGATTTGCCATTGTCATATATTTATCATATGTAATCTTTGTCTTTTGATGAGCATTCTCTGCCTGTACTGGCTCTTGTGGTGGTTGCTGTTGTTGCTCTGCTGCTGCTGCTGCCCATATAGCCTCATCTTCATCATCATAACCATCTTCATCATCCATTTCTATATCATCTCTTTCAACATGAATAATAGACTGTCTAAGAAGGTTGAATGCCTCTTTAACAAACGCTGGAGTAATAATTCTTACACAATTGGCACGTGCAATTGCTTCTCCTAATCTTACCATTGATTCGAGTTGTCGAACAGTAATCCTATATGAATGTCTACCCAATCCTTGTGCATCATTTGCACGTAATTCTTTATATCTTTCAACCATATATTCCCTTGCAGATTTTGTCATTTTTGGTTTAAATGTACGAGCAAATCTAATATACCTTTGAAGTTGCTCTGTTGTAAATGGTGCCTTAATTGCTTCATCCTTAAATCGATGTAAATCAACAATATGATTTGCTAATTTTGTATCAACCGCTGGATTACAATCATCAATTACAACAAAGAATAAATCAAATCTTGACATAATTGGTGCACTCATATTGATATTTGCTCTTAATGGTAATTTCCTATTATATCTTCCACCAATAGGATTTGCCGCCGCTAATATTGATGTTCTAGCATTTAATGTTGCTTGAATTCCTGCTTTTGAAATTGATATTGTTTGCTGTTCCATTGCTTCATGAATTGCAACTTGATCAACAAGATCCATCTTATCAAATTCATCAATTGCACATATTCCATTATCAGCAAGCATTAATGCACCTGCTTCAATTGTAAATTCTCCTGTTTCTTCATCTTTTGTAACTGATGCAGTTAATCCTGCTGCACTTGATGCCTTTCCTGATGTAAATACTGATCTTGGAAGGAATCCACATACATATTTTAAAAATTGTGACTTTGATGTTGATGGATCACCAACAATACAAATATTAATATCACCTCTTAAATCCATTCCTTCAACAGTTTGTTTATGAACTCCACCCATTAATTGTAAAAGAATTCCCTTTTTTATTATTTCATGTCCCCAAACTGCTGGCGCAATCGAATCAACAAGTCTTGAATATATATGTGGTGATTGGACCATCATTTTTAATTCTTCAGTCTCTGATAATGTTAAACTATTAAGAAATTCTTCTTGCTCTTCTTCTCCTTGTGATCCATCTCCACGAACGTCTGCTTTAGAATTATCTTTTGCATCTGATGATTGCACCATACATGCTAAGAATGCAAGTTTATAAGTAAGATCACGTACACCCAATGATTTGAGTCCACTTACTCCTGGATTGATACTATCGACTTCTCTTGGCCTTCCATCAACTCCTGCCTGTGGTTTAATTCCTGGAAGTCCCATTTGTGAAACATCGGGTATAACAATTAGTGTTCCTGTAAATGTACATTTATCTCCTGCTTTAGCACGATCAACAATATCACCACGTAATATTATATCCATAGTTCTTGGCATTGATCCTGTTGGGATCTCATTCGCATTCTCTTGAACTCTTACTTTTTGCCAATCAACAAATTGTGATTCCGTTATATTTAAATCCCATAAATTTCGATTTTGACATGTCGGATTAGGACATATTGATGGTTCCGTATATTTAAATGCTTGCTCTACTCCGTCAACAATTGTATGACATTGTATACATGTAAATGTAGCCCTATAAAGTTCAGGTCGTACTTCACTTGTCCTCGTAGCTGTACCAGAAAAGCTCAGTAAATTTCCAATTTTGTTCGTCTTGAGATCACGAATTTGATGAATTAAGGGTAAATTATAAAAGGCAATTTGAAATACACGATCTCGATGTGATTCTGTTGATGATGTTGACATGCCGCTGCTACCACCAATGTTACCACGAGATGATTGTGCTTGTTGACTTTCATCACCACCAAGGATTGGCTCCGATTCTAAAAGGCTTGGCTCATACTTTCGAACAAGTCTTTTAAGTGCCCGTTGAAGAAATGGTAAAAATCGGAAATAATGTTCAGTAATTGCTTGAGCTAAATCTCCATCATCAAATCCTGCTAAATGACTATAGTCAACAAACACTGTTCCAAGGTCGTATATTCGGAGTCCACGTATTTGTGATATATAGTAACGATCTTCCCCAGAAGATGATGGTACAATGAAATTCTCTAAAAAGTATTCAAATGACTCTCGAACACGTTCTCCAGTCTGATCAACTACCCGTGGAATATGAGTTCGTGCATCATTTAACCGTCGTCTATTCAGGTTTGTCGGCTGTTGATCATCAATATCTAAGCCATCATCCTCTTCAATTCCTCCTCGCTCATCTGTCAGGGCAGATCCTAAATTACTAGGTGCTCCACGACTACTACTTCTCCCCATCCTAGCAAATGGTGATGATGGCTGGTGGAATGACGACGGCACATCTGGAGACGACGGGTCATCTCCCATAAGACTGTCTATAAGTGCAGACATATTTTACTCTTGTATAATGGGTATAATGGTGATGGGTTCGGGGAGATGAGTTTAGTTTGCCTTTTGTCCCTTTATTTTTTCCCTTTTTCCCCTTTGATAACGCGTGTGCGACGCGTGACGCGAAACAAAAATCAATTTAACCCCAATTGGGAAGCCACCGAGTTGAATTGGAAATATGAATAATACAAAGTATTTTAAACATTGTAATGCTAAACAATTGTAACGAAAAAGAAGATGATCTCATACACGATATGTTTTAGAAATTTAGTATAAATAAATATAAACTAGGGTACGCCTGGTGGTTTTTTTTTTTTTTAACAACAAACTACATACACAATGGAACAACTTGAAAACGCATTTAGACAAGGTCACGACTTGGGAAGAATTCGTGGATTAGCCAGAACTTTGGGAATATCTGATGATAAGGTAAATAGTCTTCAAGGGAGATTTTCTGGTGGGAACGGTAGAGAAAGTGGTAGTGGTGGTGGGTTCTTTGGTGGTAGTGGTAGTGGTGGAAACAACCGCGGGTACAACGATGACTCTGGTCGCGGTGGATACGATGATTATCGAAACAGTGGCAGTTCAAGAGGCCAAGGTTATGACTACCAGCAAAACCGTCATCAAGGATATTCTAATCAGCAACAACAAGGCGATTTCAGAAGAGATTATGACGAATCTGCATCCCCTGAGCCTCGCGGTCGCAGAAATGAGGCCTATTAGGCTCTTGTTTATTTCTTGTTCCTTTTTTTATTATTATTTTTATTTTTATGTTGGTGACAATGTTCTCCATTCTTTTTTTTTTTTTTTTTTTTGATTCACTGCGTATGAAGAAAATCTAAAACACACGAGATTATTTCCTGTAACTGATCTTCCACACTTGACGTATCGTGCATAACTTGTTGGTGACGGGCAGATGCATTTTTATTATTGTAGGGAACATCCTCAAGTAATTGAATGAGTTGTTTCGAGACGGACTCAATCACTGAGGTAAGCTCGGGTGATGGTGGCGGTGCTGCTGGGTCATATTGTCCTAGGATTGGTAAATCATTCTTGATTAAATCGTCATTACCTTGATTATTGCGAATTACTCGATACATTGAAATGCGACGATTGTCTGGGTTAATTGCAATGTATTCACCCAATACTTTATCCATCCCCGTTTCATGCCCAAACAAATGTAAAAAATTCTTGTTTGCCACCTTATTTGACGGTATATCTTGTAAAATTGCTCGTTTAATATCTTCATCATCAACCTTTGCACATCCTTGAATATTAAAGTTGAGAGAGAATCTCGGTCTATACCCAGCGTATGGTACAGCCAATCCAAATTGTGGAAGCAATTCTGGCACTGCCAGTTGTTGTTGAGTGGTGGCAGGTATTGCGTCCATTAGGGACACAGGAGCTGATGTAGGAGATGTCATTTTTGCTGAAGATTGCTGCTCATTCCAACTTTGAAGATTATTTGTCATAACAACTTTACGCAATGATCTAATAGTCCTTGGTGTTGAATTGGATCCTATTAATGGACTCCAACTTTTCGTCCTAGGTAGCGGCTGATAGTTGAATGTATCATTAAAAGTATCCCCATTTAGATGTGGTACAATGATTGAATCATTGGAATATTCGTACTCAACTTTAGGCAATTCAGGGTAAATATTTCCCGGCGATGCAGACTTCGATTCTCTTGTATGCGCCGGGTTACTGCTATTATTAGATGTCGCTGAAGCATTATGCTGTGGAGGTGTTGTCGTTGATGACTTACTAGTCTTTGCACTGGAATTGGTAGTCACGTCTGAAACTGTTGTTTTACCAATAAGTGATGCAAGTGCATTAGATAGTAACATTCGAGAAGAGCTATTATTATTGATTACATTAGTTGATGGTTTTCCAGGAAATGAAACTTTTATTTGTTGTCCACCTCCAGGAGCTGCATAGCTCCGAGCAGGTAGTGCTGTTGCTGCTGCACCATCTGAATAACTAGTGCTTAAAACGGTCCCGCTTAATGTCGATCTTAAACTAGACGTTGATCGACGATCTCGTGGGATATCCCATCCATGATTTGCGATACGACGTAATGAACGTGGAGTCATTGTTGATGGATAATGAGAAGCCGTAGTAATAATATCTTCATTACTTGAGCAATAGCTTGTAATACTGTTTGAAGGACTCAATATATTTACGGAACTGCTTGAAACTGGTCGAAGAGTGAGTCCTGTAGTCGGAGAGCAAGAGTTTTTAGAACTGCTGTAAGAAGATAGATCACCCGAACCACCAGTAGTTATTATTCTGTCATCACCATCACCGCCTGGAGTTGTAATCATGGAAGTAAGAATAAAGATAATTCTTCTTGTCAAATTTGCATCGGATGATAGAATAACAAAGGGAGTCTCAGTTAATTCAGTTGGATCAATTAATGCTGAATTATAAAGGGTAAATAGGGTAATAGTAGTTGCAAGAAATAGTATATTATTGTTTGGGTAAATACGGGTATTTGCTGCCCTCAATGCAATTGACCATTCACGCCATCTTGCTTGACCACATACAAGACGTAAAGCACAAAAGCTTGAAGTCAACCTTTCACTGAAATAAGAGCATGCTTGAATTACGGTTGAATCTTCCTGTAAACAATTAGGAGTTAATGGTGTCCAATTTGTAGTTGTTGAAGATGAAATACGGAAATAAACAATTCGTTCAAGTTCACCTATTGCTCTTGAAACATCACGCCAGTTATGAACAAGTAAATGTTCATCATGCTGTGGTAGACTGAGGATAGCAGCAATGGCGAATCTAGAAGATCTTCCTGATGCTCTTGGGAGGTCATCGCCTGGGGATGGGTGTGGATTCCAGTCAGTATTATGGTGGTAACTATGCTTATGAGAAGCAGCAGCAGCAGCAGCAGCAGTACTAGTACTAGTATTATTAGTAGTAGTTGTAGTAACCCCTGGAGGTACAGAAAAGATACGAACGACAAGGAAACATAGTCGACCAGGATCAGCAGAGAGTGAGTTTGAATCAACTGGGATAGGATAGAGTTTCGTAACTGAACCGGAATAACTAACAGGCACAGATCCAAAAATATATTCAGCAAGCCTGATATAAGAAGCTGGCCATAGTAGTGGAGATGGAGTAGGAGGACCAGAGGATTGGTTGTGGTGATGAGGTAGTAAAATTGGGGGAGATTGAGACCATGGTCTCCGAAAACTAGGAGGTGCACTACCACCACCAGCAGTAGTTAAATGAGAAGAACCAGTAGCAGCAGCAGTAGTAGTAGTAGTAGTAGTATGGGAAGATGAGAGATCCTTATAGCTGCGCTTTTTCAAACTAGGCGGAGTCGGTTGTGGTTGAGAATCGTAAAGAGGCTGCCTACACCTTTGAGTAAAGGTATCATGAGCAATAAGGACTCTTAGATGAAGATTTGGATTGAAATCACGAGTTGGAAGTTGTTTTAAACCGGGGAATAAAAGGTTTAATGTATATGATTCGTCCTGGTCAGGATCAGCCCGGAGACCAGCAAAGAGCCTACCGAGCATTCAGACTAGCAGAATGATCTGAATAGTCTAAAGAAGATTCAAGTTAGCAAAAGTGTTACTTTACGGGGGCGGCGGTTGGCTTACCTTCGACAATTGGGCATCTGAACTTGTTTACTATTATTACCTCATTGCCCTTCCCCGGGAGAAAGAAAGGTTGGACAAGGAGCACACCATCGCCAACCCACCCGCAACCAACTACGAGCAAGGATCAACACAATAACTATGGTAAGTTAACAGAGGGAAAAGAGATAACGAGAGGCCTTAAACTAACGTGAAAAATAGGCAGACAAATTACGTGCTCAACAACAGTTTGATCAGTTACAGAGTCGATTTGTAGGAGTTGGACATCCAGATACCACTCGATTGTATGTTATACGTCAAGTAAGCTAGCTATCTATACCTAATACTAACCTAAGCCTTGTAGTGAATGGCAATCTCATGTACATCGGGATACATATGCTTCACTTGTCGGACATGCTCCATTGGTTGAGTATTATGGACTCGCATTGAACGAGCCAACGGCAAAGGTTCAAACCCAGTTCATAGAGGTAAGATCGTCTAAGATGTCTTAGCAGTAGTACAGTAAGTTCTAACTGGTTTTTGGTTTTCTAGAAGATGGTTCATCCAGTTGGAGCTCCTCCTTCTGATTCGCAACAAGCCCAGCTGGAATAGAATAGACCCATTGTTACGTTTAGATCTACTGTAAATATCGTATAATATACAAAATGCATTTCTATATAATCTTGCCTAGTCCAACTAACACCTCCATTACGCTGTATATACTTACTACTCTCCTAGTTGTGCTATGTCCCACCTCTCGAAAAATTTCCCACTCCAAATGGCATCGAAAACCACTCTGCACATCTCTTCAAAGGACTCTGCTGTTTCCGTGTTGGCAAGGGCTTTATCTAATTTGGATATTGCTGTCGGATCAGCTGCTCAGGTTGGTCTTTTATATATCTTTTTTTGGTTTTATACTGGACTTGTTCTAACTAGTTTGTCCTTAGTCGGTATCGAGTCTCACCCTTCCATCATCATCTCAAGTATCTGGCTCGAATACTGTTCTTGCCGGTCTTGCTCAGGCTTTAGAAGAATCTGAGGATATAGCAAGTGCTCAAAAGCCTCTTTTATACCTTTCATTGACTCCATTTCAACAATCTGAGCAATCCCAATGGCTTTCAGTATCGAGTAATTTTCAGTCAAATGATTATAATACTCTCAATAGGACTCTTCATGCTAGGACTTATCTTATCAATACCCCCTATGCATCGCTTGCTGATATTGCTGTCTATGCACGAATCAAGGACACTGTTGCCCAATGGTTGTCTACGAAATCCGTGGAAACTCTGTCGACATTCCGTCATATCATTCGTTGGTTTGATCTTATCCAGCACCTTGATTGGTTGAAAGTACCTCAGCAAGAGATTATCACTATTGATCCTGATGTAGATGTGCCCCGCGAGGAAAAGAAGAAGCCTGAAAAGAAGGAGACTGCTAAAAAGGAAGAAAAGAAACCAGCCCCTAAAGAAGCTGCTGCTGCTGCTGCTGCCGGAGGAAAGCAAGAGAAGAAAAAGAAGGAAAAGAAGCCTAAGCAACAGCCAGAAAAGAAAGAACTCGTGATTACTCCTGGACTGGTCGAGTTCAGGGTTGGCCACATCCAAAAGGCAATCAAGCATCCTGATGCTGACGCACTTTACGTGTCAACAATTGATGCAGGTGATGCAGATGGACCACGAACTGTTTGCAGTGGTCTCGTAAAGTATATCCCATTGGAAGAGATGCAAAATCGAAATGTTATCTTGGTATCAAATTTGAAACCAGTCACCATGAGAGGAATCAAATCACAAGCAATGGTACTATGTGCATCAACAAAGGGAGGTGATTCAGATGTTGTTGAGATTATTAATCCACCAAAAGATGCAAAACCAGGTGATAAACTTGTATTTGAAGGATTTAATGATATTCAACCAGAAAAGGTCCTCAACCCAAAGAAGAAAATTTGGGAAACTGTTCAACCATTATTTACGACAAACGGCAAATTAGAAGTTGTCTACAGAACACCTGATGATTTATCTGATGAACGCAAGCTAGTATTGGCATCTAATACAGCAGAAACTTGTAAAGCTCCCAGTTTAATAGCTGCTGATGTCAAGTGATTTCAGTATACAAGAAAGAAAGAAAAAGAAAATAATAATAATTTGATATACAACTATTTACTATAGATTATATAATATGCAGTAGGTGTGCCTGATTCAATATGGAATGGACGATTGCCACGTGATTTTTTTACTCATCCTTGTCTTATGCGGCGCAATACCGAAAAGAGCCGCCCGAGGAAACTAAACACCACCTCATCGCATTACAAACCGACCGCAAAATTGTCATAAAGAAAATGACGGTAACGCCCATCTGGGTGCCGAAGTTTAAGCAGCATTTAGAGACTCTGGATGGACCGGGAACTTTTACATTATGTACGGTATCAAGGACAAAGATACCTATTTTGAAGGAGCTTAGTCAAGATGATGAGCATGAGCATGAGCATGAGCTTGAGAATGAGCTTGAGCCTGAGCATGAGTCATTAAAAAAGGAGAAAGGTAGTTATAATGATGAAGAAAATACAGCGATATTGGACTCGGATGCAGTTCTTGCAAGTCCTACGCAGGATCCGGCTACTGAAACAGCTGGTGAAATGACTCTTCTGACACCTGATAATACACTTTTAATGGTTCCACCGCAACATGAAGCACTTGTTGGACACAAGAAAAAGTTGACCCTTGCTGGGTATAGCGAAGAGATTCAACCTCGGGCGAGAACATGTGTAATGCGTGGATGGCTATTTAATGATTCATCAACAGGTGTAATCATATCTACAACTGATAAACGATCAGCTAAATTTCAACAGATTGCATCATCATCATCAGCAGCAGGAGCAGCATCTGGTTATGATAGTACAGCAAGTCTTCCCGATGATCTTTCTTATAATGCACCATATGAAGCAGTATTTTATTTACCTCATCATAATCGACAATATCGATTCAGGGGAAGAATTTTGATTCTTGATAATGATCCAAGCAACAGCAGTAGCAATACACATCAAGATACACATATACATGATCGTCCTTCACGACCTGTTCATTCATCATCTCAGTCACATGGACGTAAATGGGATAATCAACCTGCTGGTAGAAAGCCAGCTTCTGCTATTCCATCATCTTCATCTACAACTCGCCAAAGTACGAGTAGAAGCAGCAGCAGTAGTAGTAGTAGTTTATCATCTTCATCTTCATCATCACCGGATACTCTACATTATGATACTCATCCACCAAAAGAATTCTATGCACAACCACCAAAAGGTACAACATGGCAAGATGAATATATTAGAGTTTGGAATACATTATCAAGAAGGATGCAAGATTCATTCCTTGGACCACCACCAGGTAAAAAATTAAGTGAATATGATCGACAACTTTTAGATGCTGTTGATCGTGGTGTTAGTGGTGGTGGTCAAGATGAAGCATTATCAAATTTTGTAGTTTTATTACTACATGTTGATAGAGTTGATTTCGTTGAATGTGAAGGTCCAGGTAAAAGATTCATAACTGTACGACTTAATGATGATGATTGGGCTCTCAGAAGTGTGTGTCCTTAAACCCTTTTTTCTTTTTGTCTTTCTTTTGTGTCATTTGTAAAATTATAATTTAAACATCTCTTTTTGATATATATATATATATATATATATATATATATATATATACATATATATAATTTACATACATTACTACTATTATTATTATCTTTTTTCTTCTTACTCAGACGGGAAAAGTTCATGTTTTAAGGTTGGTGAAAACCTTGAAACTCTATTCCATGTTTCATTCCATAAATAACCATCATCATTGTTATCATCACCACTTTTTGATGGTGGACCAAATACTCCAAGACTTGTCATTACCAATAAAACATTCTTTACACTTTCTGGTACTGCCTCTTCTAAATTATCACGTTGACCACTATTCATAAGTCGATCCATCATATCAAGAATTTTAAGCCATAATTCAATTAATTTATTCCTTCTCTCTATTGTTGTTGTTGTTGTACTTGTCGATTCTTGTGATGATAAATATGTTAAAAAGATTTTACACAATAAACTCGCTGCTTGACTTCTACTATCACCCATTCCCTTGGGATCAAGTTCATATGCCTCAGGTTGAAGTAATGCAATTGTAAGCGGGAATAATACTTTATCAAATACCTTCTCTTCATCATGTCTTCCACCTAAACGATTCGATGTTGAATCCGTAATTAAATTCCTTTGAAGACATCCAAATGAACTATTTCTTACTTGTCGACATACATTCACACTTTGCTCTTCAAGTAATTTGTACGCCGGATAGTAATATTTATCCCATTCTTCTTCTTCTTGTATTGACGACGATGACAATTTTGGAATCATCTTCATCATTTGATTCACCAAGTTGATACTTCTTGTAGCCCTTTTTACAACATGTCGAGTCCGCTTGACATTTTGTTCCATCTGTTGCTGATGTTGTCTTTTGTCTCCTTCATCATCATCTTCACCCCATCTATTGCCCTGTTCATACTTTGCACCAATTGATCCAAGAATTGCAAATCGATTCAATAATTGTAAAATATGCAGATAATTCTTGTCAATGAATTTCAAATCACCATTAATTGATTTTTCCAACCATGTCCAAATTACATCACCATTTGATTCAGATTTTTCAATAATAATCTCTAAAAGTTGCCAAAGTTTATCATTGCTAAAACATAATGATTCATTGTTAACTAATTCCAATATGGACTTTGTAACATTACCGGACTTTTTAGGTATCCATCGACCTCGTTCAGCTTGTTCAATAAGGAATCCAAATGTTCGATTCAATTTATCTTGATCAATTTCGCCACTATACCTCAATAATATAATCATATAACTTGCAATTCGATCTGTCAATACTGAACCCGGTGCAAGCTTTGTCAACATTGTCGTTTCCAATTGATTCAATAATTCATCTCCATGACTTGTAATATAATCTGGATTACCAATTAAAACACAAACTCCAAGTTCCAATAAATTAACATCAGCAAAATTTACTCTTGTATCCTTTGCATCTGCGAAACTTGGTCTTTGTTGTCCAAATATTGTAGCTTGTCCTGTTCCAATCGTTGTCGCTGTGCTCATCTGACTACTACTACCACCTTTTGAATTATCAGTTACTTGAGATCTCACTGATGCCAAACTTGATCGGCTTGGTGTATCTACTTCTTCATGGTATCCAATTAAAGCTTTTACAACATAGTCAATAATGTCACCACCCTTGAGCTTTTCAACAATAGTTCCCACAACACCATCTAAATCGCATGATGCAATGCAATCAACACTACATAAAGTAATTTCCAACTCTTCATCTGTAGGTTCTGATGATTCATCTCCGCCATAACTACTTAGGTATTGTGATAGGGTTGAAAATATGCCCCCTCCTCCTGCACCACCACCACTACCACCACCACCATTGCTACCATTTCCACTGGTAAAACTGGTTGATCCTCCACCAATAGATTCACGACCATCACTTCGCCGAATAACATTCCTTGATTCCATACTTGGCATTTTACCAATCCCTAATTTCGCTTGAATATCATCTGGTAACGAGACAACAAATAATCCGGTACCAATGATATTCTTCAACATTAATGCTACCTGTTGCCAACCTTTTCTTATTGCATGGGCATGATTTGTAACAATTCTAAATAGTACAACAGTCGCTAATTGAGCTTTGAAATCTTTACCAAATGCAATGGATAATCTTGATACAGTTAATCTATTAGAATCAACTTGAATATCAACATTGGATTCGGGATCAACAACTCCATGAACTGCTAATGTCGAAATACTAGCAAGGCATGCAACAAGATGATCTAAACATTCATATATTCCATAATGAGCTGCAATTCTTGCACATTGATCGAATCCAGAGATGACTCGATGAAATACTGTATCATCAGTTGCCGATACAAAAACATATGATAATGCTGCAACAACTGGTCTCCATGTAATTTCAAAAATATCTGCATCATATAAACTAACATTTGATGGAATCCTTGTCAAGACACCTGCATTAGGTAAACGTCCTACAAGGTCTCTCCATAAATATTCAAAACTATCTGAAGTATCATGTTCTTCAGGCATAATAATTTCTTTATCACGAATTGTTGAATAAATATCCTCAATATATCCTTCGGGTAATGTACCAGCTTCAATAATTTCACGAAGGATTGATCTATAACTTGTTAAACTCATATGAGTCTTAATTTGTGGATTATGAAGATCTGTATTGAGCATAATAACTGAATAACTCAATACAAATACTCCATCTTTATCAACAAAATCTTGACTATGTGATGCATAATAAACTTCACTAAATCGATTCATTAATCGTTCAATTATTTGCGATTCACCTGGAAGTCTAAATGATGATAGAAGGATTCGAAGCGCTTCATCAACACGTAAATTTGAGAAATTAAATCCACCAATAAATGCTCCCATCACATCTTGATTCTCCGGTCGACCAAGGTAGTCACCCAATGCTGCCTTTTGAATACAACTAACATTCTTTAAAAATTCCGCAATCTGTTCAACATCATCAACATTATCCACCAAGTGATTCTCTTTGAGAAATTTAATCCCTTCCTTGGGTTTTCTATTAAATATTTGAGCACATTCATCAATGATTTTCTTCTTTTCTCGTTGTAGACGTAACATTTCAGGATCTGGTAATCCATCCCCCTCCTTTGTCCCATTCTCTATCCTGTCTGCAATATAACTCACATTATTTAGTAGAGCATCTAGACACAATGGTGGTACATTTTGTGTTGAAAATTCTGCAGCATCTGGGAATGCATGCCGACTTAAAAAGTTGACAAGATCATGGAAAAGATCTGATCGATTAATATCTGCGTCGTAGTTCACGTATAATTCCACTGTAAATGATGGAATTAGTGCAAGCCTACAGATTGTTTCCACAAGTGCTTCACGTGAATTGAACCTTCGCCCATTGTTATCATTTCCACCACCGCCGCTACCGCCGCTATTGCCAATAGACGATTTCACCCTTGAAGAACGCGAGGTGGTGTCACTTCGATTAGATACTCCGTTAGCAGCATTGCCTAAATTATTGGGAGTACCAGGGATTGGAGTGCCCGTCCGAGAGCTAACGGCGGAACTAGGAGGTTGGGAAGCAGATGTTGCCGCCTCATAGATGATGGCATCGATTCCTGGTTCTTGCGGTATAGGTTGATCAATCTTGAGGGTACTTAATGTATATGATAAAAAGTATTCCTGCTGTAACTTCAAATGGGATCGGATTGTGTAAAACACAGTTTCACAAACTCGAAGCGCTTCAACCAATACAGGAGAATATTCAAGTCTCGCAAGTTGAAATAAACATGCACATAAATAATCTTGAATTAATGGCATAAGAATGGGATGCTCGATAATGGTAGGACCAGCTACCTCAAATGCAACATGAATAATTTTCAATGATATACACCGCATACTATCGGTATATTGCAAATTTCGCTTGTCTAAAATTGATATTAATGCTCTTAATAATTCATAGACTGACATAATTCCATATGGTTGGATTTCTGGAGCCAAGGCAGGAGGAGCCTGATTACTTTCTGAAGCAGAGCTTGGAGCAGTAGCTTTTTCTGCCTCATCAGAGTCGGCGGTTGCCACTAAATCATCCTCTGGCTTATGATCAGCGTTAGCGCCAGCGGCTGAGGAAACTAATACAGTGCCATCATCTGCAAGAGTCTTTTCGGAAATTTCCGAGCTTGTTTCAATAGATATGGAGAGGCTATTTTGTCCGTTATGAGCATCAGGAGGTGGAGGTGGTGATTTTGTGGTTTTATCCAGAGGAATATTTGAGTTTGCAGTAGCCGTGGAAGGAGAAAGAGCCGTAGTATTACCCCCTGGATCAGGAACAAGACGAAATTGTTCAAAAATGCATCTGCACATATCGAGCATTGTCATTTCGGCAGAACTTCGAAGCATTTCTGTTAGTTTAATTTGACAACACATGCTAAGGCCAGTAGCCATCATCTCGCAAATACTATCATCGCTAAGAACTTGACCACAATCACTGGAAAGCATATCATCCATTAGATTCAGGATACGTAGAAGGACAATATCATCTTGAGTTGAATCGGAGGCTTCAAATCGGCAATTTGTGATAGCAGAAGAAAGATTATACATTGCAGATTGGATTCGAAACGATGTAGGCGTAACAATTCCATAATTGAGGAATTTGGATATAGATATAAGTGCCGAAGTAGTAATTGATCCCGATACCGAGGGGG
This sequence comes from Trigonopsis californica, assembly GCA_030574475.1. Lineage (NCBI taxonomy): Eukaryota > Fungi > Ascomycota > Trigonopsidomycetes > Trigonopsidales > Trigonopsidaceae > Trigonopsis > Trigonopsis californica. The sequence goes on from JAJMFC010000034.1 coordinate 76,051, forward strand.
AAAGGATGACTTGAAGAAATGGATGAAAAAGAGCAGCAGTATCGAATGATGAAAGATCTTGAAAAACATGGTCAGTAAGTTTGAATACAAGGGGGAAAAAAAATAAGAACACAGTGATAGAAATACCTGAACAATGAGCAAGATGATTTTTCAGTTTAACAAAGTCGGTAAGGAGAGCATTCTCTGGACCCTTATCTGATGGTTTATTACGTTGTAATCCCCATTTAGAAGCCAATGTATCATCAGAAGAATCGAATGGAGTATTATCAATAGCTAGAATTGCAGTTACTCCCGAGATTGACCATCGGGCGTTCTTGCGCATGGTTGATATGATTGAAAGACATTCATTGCGAACAAAAGTAACAGGATCGATTGCTATTGTAGCAGGGAACAAACAAGAATGAGGTGGTCCATGGGATATGTTTGGCACCATGAGAGAGAAAGACGCGTAGTGTGCAAGGAAGACGTGATGCCGTCTATTTGGTGTTGAGTATGTCCTTTTTTCCTCGATCGGTGGTTGCACAGAGTGGAAAAGCACCAACAACAGTAACAAGTACAATAATTTTCTACACAACTGCACTATAGTAGTGTAACATGTTTCTAAAGCACGATAGAAAAAATTAAAAGGTAGCGAGGGAGTGATATACAGATAATTTATAAATAAACATGATATAGAATGACAAGCGAGTAATATGAGTCTTGAAGGACGCGCCCCCCCCAATAACCATATGTATTTGTTTTTTAAAAAAAAAAAAAGAAAAAGAAAGAAATGCATACTTTGTGTGATAGATGCACCATAACTATTAGCGTCGCGACAAGTCTTGGTGTTGAGCTTTCCATGCCTCGTTTAGAGAAGGAGCTCGTGTGTCTCATGTATGTATGCCAACCAAACACAAACTCAACAGCCTTATAAACTGCAATATAACGGAGACAACTCACGATATACTAGATTAGGCTACAAAATACATCTATATCTTATCTACATACCTGTACACAACTACGGAGAATGAGCGAATAATCTCAAGTTGGATCGATGCTCCCCTTTTTATACGGTTGATCTGTTGTGGTTTTTATAGTTTTGTGACAATTTTGGGTCTAGTGCCGTTTTTAGCCTTGCTTAATTCCTCCCCCCTCCTTCCCTTTCCCTCGCTTCTTTTTGCACCAAGAAAAAAAAAGAGAAAAACAAAAACGAGAAAAACGGAATTAAAAACACCGACAAGTTGTCTTTGTATATACAGAGGTTTCTTTCTCCTTTACCAGGGATCTCCTTTTTGAACTGTAAGTTAGGTTGGTCTTGTTGTTGGGCGCCGCGGGTGTTTACGTTTTCACTGCTGATTGTTGTTGATAAAAGAGGGCTTGTTTTGGCTTGCTCGCTTTAACGCAAGAGCAGAACGCCAGCACCAATCACTCTCTCTCCCCCGACACTCATACACTCTCTAAATGAGTAGCCGACTCCCTTACGATGCCAAATCCCAGGCATTCAGTATATCTCCAAATAGGTTTGTTTTTTGCGTGTTTTCTTTTGTTGTTGTTTTTCTCTTTTTTTCTTTTGGACCGCGTGTGACTGAAAATCTAACTCAATGATAAGATTCCAATCAAAATCCCATGTTCGCTTATCACCTGGAAGGCGGCAAATAATCAAATTGGGACTCCTTCTAGTGCTCATAGTTGGTGTAGCCTTTTGGTTCTCGGATCTCTCATACATTGTCGCCCCCAGTCTGGGTATAAATACAATCAATGAAGACCCATTAGACGGAAGTGTACGCCATTACGACCTGAGTGATTTCCAAGGTTCCGCCGATGGTTGGGAACATGATGAACGTATCTTGGTCTGTGTTCCTCTTCGTGATGCCGCTCAGCATATGCCCATGTTCTTCTCCCACCTCGAGAACCTTACATACCCTCATAACCTTATTGACTTGGCTTTTCTAATCTCAGATTCAAAGGACAATACCTTGGAATTAGTTGATTCTATGCTTGAAGGTCTTCAGGCTAATCCTGATCCTTCAAAGCGTTTTGGTACTGTTGATATTATCGAAAAAGATTTTGGTCAAGCCGTTGGACAGAGTTTTTCTGATCGTCATGGTTTCGAGGCTCAGGGTCCACGCCGTAAGCTTATGGCTCGTGCAAGAAATTGGCTCCTTACTGTCTCACTTCGTCCTTACCATAGCTGGGTCTATTGGCGAGATGCGGATGTCGAAACTTGTCCCCCCACCATTTTGGAAGACCTCATGAAACATAACAAGGATGTCATTGTCCCAAATGTCTGGCGTCCTCTCCCCGACTGGCTCGGTGGTGAGCAACCCTACGATCTTAACTCTTGGCAGGAAAGTGAAACTGCTCTTGAACTGGCAAAAAACCTTGGTGAAGATGCTGTCATTGTAGAAGGGTATGCTGAGTATGCAACATGGAGGCCTCATCTTGCTTATCTTCGTGATCCTTATGGTGACCCAAATGTCGAAATGGACCTTGATGGAATTGGTGGTGTATCTATCCTTGCTAAAGCTCGTGTCTTTCGTGCTGGTGCTCATTTCCCAGCATTTTCTTTTGAAAAACACGCTGAAACTGAAGGATTTGGTAAGATGTGCCGTCGACTCAAATTTAGCGTTGTTGGTTTACCCCATTACACAATATGGCATTTGTACGAGCCAAGTTTTGACGATCTCAAACATATGGAAGAAATGGAACAGGAACGTATTGAACGTGAACGTGAAGAGGCTGAACGTATATTACACGAACAAAAGATGGCTGCAGGTTTTGATTTACCTTCTTCTGATTGGCAGAACGAAAAGGAATTCATCATGAAGAACTCATAATAATAATCATAACTCTAATAATCATAATAAATCATTAGTTATTATCTCTTTTTGAATGGATAAAATTCAAAATCATTTCTGCATACATAAATAAAAAAAAGAGAGATATTCCCCCCACCTTCACCCCCATCTCAACTTTTTACTCTTTTTCTGTACCTTTTGTTGCTCTTTATTTTTACTTTGCTCTGCTCTCATTGCGGTTGTGGTTCGTTTTTTCTTTTTTCTTTTTTCTTTTTTTTTTTTTTTTTTTTTGAGAGGCTTCTCTTACAGTCTGTCGTTATCTGTGTACGAATAATTGGTTTGATTTGTTTTTATCTTGTTTTGTTTTGTTTTTTGCTCTACGGAATTTAATAGAATGGATAAAAAAAAAATTTATAAGATCGTTGCTGTGTAAGAGACATTGGAATAATTGCTCCCTTGGTAGATAAAGTCAAACACCATCATCATGATGTCGAGATAAAATGAGACGAGACAGCAAGGCACACCACCCCTTGATTCAAGGAAATCGATTTCTTATTGCGGAATAATTAATTCAATTTGCACCTTTTCAGGATTATATTATTGTAACTTATCAATATTATGCCTCGGAGTAGCAGTAGTAAAGACAGGTACGACAGTACTAGAAATGTGATCCCTTCACAACATATTGCCCGGACGGTTCAAAGCCTGGGCCAAATCAAGATGGACTTTCGAGATTCATGGAAGATGGATAGCTCTCACCGTCATGCTCGCAGTCAGCATCTATCGACTGCTAGCTCCCCAATAGCTACAAGGGTCCCCGCATTACCTCACAAGGATAGTAATCTAACATTTAGTGCGTTTGGTCAAGAAGAAGTACAAGAGCAATTCGGAGATAATTCAAATGGGGATGCTGGATCAACTGCCGTATTGACAATAGGTTATCATGAGGCAAGGACATGCCCAGAAGATGTGGTAATCCCCGATGCAAACAAGGTCTTTTCAACTCCACCCGAGAATGGAGACCTTATGGTTTTAACTCGACCCTCTGATTCCAAGAAGCTTTACTTTATCTATAAACCTATCACTGATGAAGATGTCAAACGGAGGCTCATCAATTCTCAAATTTCCGTTATAAATAATGACCTAAGTAAGCTTCTCAATATACCTGGCAGATCCAAGGTCCCAGTGAGTATCATGAAAAATAAATTGTCGGCTGAAGCTTCATCCATCGATTTATATTTCAAGGATGTTCATCTCTCTCGGGCTGATATGTGGAGAATCTCGTCGAATCTCGTGGGAAAATGCCTCTACGACTCGCAGAAACTGCTCTTTTATCAGACTATTCGGCTTCAAGCTTCTAATCTTCGCATCGATGGCAAAAGAGTGAGTAGATTCATGTCTTGTGTTCTCCTTTTTCTACTATACTAACGCTTGAGTTCCCCTTGTAGGTCTCATCGGCACTCATCGGTCAAGATACTCGTGTCTTATTCCGGTCTGGAAGTGTCAACTTTACCCTCTTTATCCAGATGTCTAAAGAAATGTGGCATTTTGATGAATCTGGGGAAGTTGTCTTTCACAAGGTTGTAAATTCCTTTTTACCTGAATTATTTCGGCGATGGAGAGATAGTGATGTTCACCATCTATTAAGTATTATAATATTTACCAGTGTCGACCTTAATAAACCTCCACACTCGTATGGATGGGGAGAGAGAAGTGAAAATACAAGAGATTTTTATCGAGTTGTTGTCCATCGGATGAAGATCAGTCGATTTGCCGATATTATGGCGACACTTCGATTTGAATTAACCAATTTCCTTCGTCAAGTTCTTCTTCAAGTTAATGATCAGACAGGTAAAGAAGAAATTATTGGAACTATTGCTCCAGCCATGAAGGGTAATTTACTTGAAGCTGTTAATACTTATCTTTCTCAACACCAATACCCCAGTATTAGCCCAGATCTTCGCCGAACGACTTATCAACTTGTTATTATAACCCCAGGATGTGGCATGTTTGATGTTGATTATGATCTTCTTCTCCGTACATCCGAGTCTTTACTCTCTTACGGCGTCGTTATTGACTTAGTTTGTGTTAGTAGGATCCCTCTTCATCCATCTCCTGTTTTTCGATATAAAGACCCTGAACAGAATGAAAAAGTATGCCACTGTGTCCCCCATTGGGCCGATGCATCATATTGGAAAGGTACAGATCGTCAAAGTTCTGCTGCTTGGGTTCCTCAATGTCGTACCTATGAACTGCAAATGATGGGTGTCATGGAGAATGAAATGCAATCAATCAGTCTTGAATACTTGGATATTTTGAATGCAAAGACAAATGCCGCACTTGCGCTTCTGCAGCAGGATAAGGACAATAACAATAATAATAATAATGATGATGATGACGATGACGACTCTGCTATTCAAGCACAGATTGCTGATATCAATATGATCGACTACGATGATGACGTTTTCAAGACGGAAAAGCAAATCAACAAGAAACAAGCAATACAAAAAATGGAGGCAGCTAAAAGAGCCGGGATCTACAAGTCCAATACTCGCGGTAATACTAGTAAAAGGCAAAGTCCTTTATCGTCTATGGGATCCACGCCAGTAACGGTAAATAATAATAGCAATCTGAACAACAGCGGTCCAGGTACGAATATTAGTCCATCAGCTCGCTCCCCATTTCACCATTTCATTTCTCCACAGGCTGAAAATACTAATACAAGGGTATCCCCAGCTCAAGTACCACCATCTTTAGATAGCAGCACCCGACCCAATGTACTTGCAAGATTGCCTTCCACATCCTCTGTTATCCAGTTTTCCAAGCAATCATCTGACCGACCCGGTCTCAACTTGGGAAAGGCACAGCCTGTAGTGCAACCAACAACTGAATTTGCCGATGTAAGTGCCTCTACAAAGGAGGCAAGTGAAAATGGACGTGATCTTCAAACGCAAAAGAGTAATCAACAATCAGAGTCAAATATTCAGGAGGATGTCTCTTCCTCAAAACAGCCTATAAAGAGTCGCTTATCAGCTCTTACCTCTCTGTTGTCTTTTGGAATCAACAGGTTGGAAGAGATTCCCTCATCTGTCATTAATGCTGCTGAACGCAGAGCTTCACATCATACTGATAGGCCTGACTCACTTCGCCGGCAACCCAGACAGGAACAGAATGTATTCCGTTCGTTGCGGACTCAAAGCCCAAGAATGACCTCACCAATGTTCCCTGGGCCGCATTCTTCTACTCTAGTGAACAGAAATCAATCGATACCTCGTTCACAACAGCCACAGCAACCGGAATCATCACGATTGTCATCGTCTGCGGAATCGAGAACCGGGAATAGTCGACGTGCAGTTTCGCTAGAAATGATGAAAGATTCGGTATACAATACTGGTGATAATGGATATCATGGTGCAGGTAGTGGAGGAAATAAAAATATGACATTGAACTCAGCGCGCGAAGGTAATATAGGTATGACTGACTTTTTATGGTATGTGATTCCAAATATCTGTCAACCACGTCAAGTAATAGAGTCAACCAAAGTCACAATACATGGGAGATGGTCAGATGCGTATATGAGAAGTCAAGACAGTTGGCGCAGAATGAAGTGGGGTCCATTTTTATCACCTGCAACATTACCTTTGACTACACAGACTATGCCATCGGAAATGCAAATATCTAGGAATTTCACTTTTCAAACTTACGAAGTCATTCTTGATAGCGATGTAAGTGAATACATGACTACACGAGATCTCATCAAGGAAATGATTTCTCTTCGGCTCATTTTGGGATTTCAAATTGTTGTAGGCTCCTCAGTCAAGGCAATTGAATCTAAACGGATGTTGGATGGTGACCCCGATGCCGTATATAAATTTCTTCCTGATGACTATTTAGGATCACGCATTTATCTATCCAAGGGAAATCAGATCCATCGGATCTCATGTGAATGGGATGGGAATCTTTCTGTCCAGCTATATCGGAGGTCCACAACAGATTCAGTCTTGACTCGACATATTTCATATCAAATGGATGTTAAGGCTCGTACTGATAATGTCTATCATAAGGTCAATATTGAGTTTATATCACCCTTTACTGGAGAACCTAATTGGAATTTACTCGATCAAAGACTTGCTGGTTATGATGATACCATGTGGCGGTCAAGAAGTATATTCCGTAATCGATTTGTACTTCTCCCCAAGATTTTGGATGCTGATACTTTCCATTCTGGTAGTAATAGTAATAATAATAATAACAGTGCAGCAGGATCAATTGGCGTTGACGATCCTAATGAAAAAATATCCAATGAGGAACTGAGGCTTGAAGGGCTTCGACGATTAATTGCAATGTTTGTCAAGAACCAAGAGACATCGCATATGGATCGGAGAATCATATCACCTACCGTCAAGAAACCTTCTAATATCAAATTAGTTCAACCTTTGCAACTGCAACCAGAAACGAGATTTTATACTTCGGATTTCACCTCATTTGTCCAACAACTTGCTAGAGAAAGTAGTGAGGGAAATGCAGATATTAAACACAAGAAAAGACTTGCACTCAATACAAATGCGAGTCTTCAACAACTGGCAAAAGAGATTCAATCTCCTACATCGAGTCTTAAATTAGTTGATCGAAGGTGGCATCTCAAGACATATCCTCGTTGCTTTATTGGTCACGAATTTGTTGATTGGCTGATACATAATTTTAGCGATATTGATTCTGCAGATAAAGCAGTGCAGTTTGGTAATGATTTAATGAATCGAGGATTTATTCGCCACGTTGAACAAAAGCATCGATTTTTGAATGGATTCTATTTCTACTATCTGAACCCGGATTTGAGTGCACCATCATCATCATCCGCATCCAATACTCGATCTGTAAGCGGGAATGAGAATCCAAGTATGAGTCAATCTGCTAGTTCATCTACCGTGGCTACAAATAATACAACAACTGCTCCTTCAAGTGGTAGTGCAGGCGGAGGTTTATTTAGAAGAGATAAAACGGTGCCTCCTACTGCTGTACCTGTTGCTCCTAGTGAGACTTCATCTGTGTCGGTTGCTTATTTTGAACCACAACAGCAATCAGGAGGAACCTCAACTCCCACTGGAGGTGGAACAACTGTATACTCTACTTCAGTCCGTGCTCTTAGCTCTCTTTATCCGGTGTCATCTCGGAATAGTTCAAAATCATCTGATACGATTCCGGGGAAAAGTGGCGATAACCCACCGTCATCATCTACTGCCCCATCCCTGTCTCATGGCGGTAGTGGGCAAACAGGGGATAATATTCAACAACAGCTCGGTTTGGAACGGACAGCTTCAATTGAAAAGGCAAGCAAGCCGCAAGTCCTTTTGAGCTCAAGGGTACAGTATGATGCTGATACAGCTAGACATTCTGATCGACCAGAAACGTTCGGGCTTCATTTTGATCGAATATACAATCCTCATACATGTTACCATATTCAACTTGAATGGATTAATACAACACCTAAATTTGTTGCAGATTCATTAAATGGATGGGCTAGAACATGTGATCGATACGGGTTAACAATGGCTGAGGTACCCATGATTGAAGCATGTGAATTACCAAAATTATACTCTTTTCGGTCACTATTGGCAATTCGTTTAGCATTAGCACCACCAGATCTATCAAAGATTGCACCATATCTTGATCCAATTGAAGCGGCATCAAAAATAGCATCACCAACGAATCCATTACCTCGAATATTTGATGCACATTTCTTTCAAAGATTAATTGTGGATAAATTTGAATTTTTATTTGATATGCCTGCATCACAAGTACCAGAATGGAAAGATATTGATGTGAGTTATACATGGGGTAGATCAGAATATAAATATTCTCAGTATATTCATATTAGTGGGATTGGTCTTTTGCAAATATCATCAAACGGTGAATTGATTCTAATGGAGAATCACCTTTATAATCCATCATTAGGTGCAGCACCTTCACGATCACAAAATACTGCACAAAAGCGACAGCAGCAGCATGCATCTACAGATGATGATACAAGTGGCGACAAAAGACAACCAATTAAGAATTACAGAGCTGCTTCTAGGGAGATTCGAAGTAAGATTGAAAAGTTCTGCAGTAATGTAAATGAGCTTAAATTATTCTATAACGGAGTTTTTGAAAAGCTGGGGATAGCACCTATTAATTACAATGATGAATGAACGATTTTTCAACTATATGAATTTTATAAAGGAAAGAAAAAAAAAAAAAAAAAGAGAATATATATAATCTACTACATAGTTGCAATAAGTATATTAACCAACGCCCACCTTCTCCCCCCTCCCGCTCTATATCATTCAATCGTATATTAATGGCTCATTATTATTATCATTATTATCCTTTGCAAGTAGCTGAGATCTCTTTTTACTCTTTTCTTGAGCTAGTTTAGCACCCAATTGACCTGAACGAGTTCGTTCTTGATTTGCACGTTCATGAGCCGCTAATGCAGCTGCTTGTCTAGCATCAGCAGGTTGTTCATGTTGACTAGCATCATTAACAAGTGTCCGTCCAGGACCTTGAGTTCGGGCTTGTTGTTGTTGTCGTGGTGCTGGCCTACTACTACCACCTCCTAGATTATTTGGAGCTGGTCCAAGGACGCGTCCACCTCCAGATGTAGATGATTTATGTGATGGTTTACCCAAGCAGCTACCCATTGGTTTTTGGTGATTAGTGGTGATGATGATCTTAAGATGGGAGCGATGAGCTTGTTGACAATCATCATCATCAACATCATCAAATCTCCATCTACTGTTGAGCCAAAATGGCAGAGACAATTGAGAAAACACCACCACCAGAACCTAAACCGCCTGTTGAAGAGGCTGGTGAACTTGCATACTCATCTTTATTGGGTAAATGGCTGTTTGAACTACAAGATGGATCAATTATATGGCAGTATGACGATGAGAAATGGACGATTCAGGATGAGACAAGGAAACTAGATGACCAAGTGCCACCAATGGATAATGTGATTGTATATGATGAGGCTGCACCGCCTTCACAAAAGAAGCGGAAATTATCAAAGACAAAGACGACGACAAGTGAAGAAAAGAGACCACCGCCTCGCAATACTGGGATATACTTGAGTAATCTCCCTTCTGATACCACTCAAGATGAAATTGAAGAGATTATATCACGATACGGAGTTATATCTGAAGATCTTGAAGGGAACAAGAGAATTAAGTTATATAAAGATAAAGATGGCAAGTTCAAGGGAGACGCTACTGTTATATTCTTTCGTCCAGAGAGTGTACCACTTGCGATTGAAATGTTGGATGGTACTGATCTTCGACTTGGGCGTCCTGATATCAAGGGTAAGATCCATGTTGAGCAGACAACGTATAGTCATAAGGGACCAGTATCAAACAACGGGGGTGGTGACGGTAAAGGTTCTACGACCACCGATAATAAGGACGATGAAGAAAAACAAGAAGAAGAATCAACAAGTGAAAAGCCACAGCTAAGCGCCAAAGACAAGAAGAAGCTGCAGCGGAGAATTGCTAAGCTTTCTAGTAAGATCAGCGATTGGGATGAAGATGAGGATATTGCTGGCCAACCCAAGGATAATATTCATGAAAAGAGATGGAACCGTATAGTTATATTAAAGCATGCATATGATCCAGAAGAGTTGAATAAGGATGTAACTGCAGAACTTGATATAAAGCAAGATTTATGGGATGGTTGTCAAGAGATTGGACCAATTGTTAATGTAACTTTATATAATCTTGAACCTGATGGTATTGTCAGTGTTAAATTTAAGCATTCAGAGGATGCAACATTATGTGTTGAACAAATGAATGGCAGATTCTTTGATGGTAGACAACTTGAAGCTTCCATTTATGATGGTAAACATAAGTATCGAAAATCAAAATCTATTGATGATTCAGAAAATCAATCTGAAAGATTAAAAGAGTTTGGTGAATGGCTTGAAAAGGAAGGATAAGTACGAGAAAGAAAAATCTTAATATAATAATGTTTATGCCATATATGTGTATATATGCTTGTAAATTTATTCACTATCAGTGACTTCATCATCATCATCATCATCGTCATCATCTTGTTGTCGTACGCGCAACGTGTCTTCTGGAGATTCATCATCTACATGTTTGGTAGCTAGTATTGGGTGATCATCAGTATCAGGTGCTGTAGTAGTTTCTTCAGACCCCTGCTCACTAAGTGGTTGATCACCGGCTGTCTTTTTCCGCGGATGCCCTTCAACAAGGTCATCAGTCATGCTATCGCCGCCTTCTTCATTTTCATCACCATCATCATCATCATCTTCTTCTTCTTCTTCTTCTTCAATGTCCTCCTCATCTTCAGTAACGTCATCATTCTTAGCATCACTCCTACTAGCAGAAACAGCTGCAGCTGCCTCTTTTTTAGCAGCGAGCTTTGAAGCATTTGCTTTATTGTAACCTTGTAAAAGAAAGATTTATTAGTTAGCTTGAGTAGATAGATTATTAGTTGAAGAAAGAGAAGGTAGAGCATACTTTCAAGCATTTCAACAAGAGGGCCCGTTAAAGAACCTAGTTCAATAATATCAAGAGCTTCAAGTACATCCTTTGGAGCTATATATCTCCTATTTGAGGATTTCGCAACATCTGAAGCACTATTGTAATATAACAAAAGTCAGTCAGTCCCTTATTTTCTCTCTTTTAGTGCTGTTCCTGTCGACTTACTGTGAACCAAGGAAACTAACAAATACTGTTGCACTCTTTGTAATTGCAATCAATGCTTCCTTTTGAATCTGTCCATTTTCAGGTAATGATCTTTTCGCAAGACGTAATACTGTTGATCGAGGAAGTGTAATGTCCTATTAATTGCAAATTAGCCAATTTCAATGTACAATCCTTTTTTTTTTTTTGCCCACAACTAACCTCAAGTGATACACCATTTGCGTCAATTTCTGCAGCTTTTGCCGCTTGCCGCCGCGCTTCATCTGGATATTTTCGCCATCCTTTTGGCGGCATTGTTTTAAATGCTTTAATAGAGGAAGATTACCGCGTAGCAACAAACACAAAAGTGATAAACTAACTCTAGTCAAGTATTTAAAAAGGTAGATGAGCGCCTTTGCTACGACAAGCGAGAAATCTTATAACATTATACTTATTCTACTTATATACTAACTACCAGAATAGAGTGGTTTTGTTATACGCTGTTTTCTACATATATGTACAAAAGACGCGTTTGAATATTCATTAAAAAAAAAAAAAAAAAAAAAAAAAAAAAACCGCCAGGGTTATTCTCTCATCGTCGATATTCTAGCAAGCACTCTATATAAAAAAAGGTCTATACAAAAGAAGCACTACTTGAATCCTTTTACAATTTGCCCAATTGACACTAACGGAACTCTACAGTATTATTGTACTTTTTTTTTTTGGTGTTGTCTCTCTTTTCTTCTATTGGGACTTTTCTTGACCATGCGGCTCGAAAAGAATAAAATATGTAACCAGGGGCAACCGCGCGTAAACAAACAAAATTCTGGGGACGACTATATAAGCTTGTCAATCTTCCCCCACCCAACGATCTTTTATCCACTCAAAGCATACGCATTTGGAAAAGGTCGGCTTTGAAAACTCTGCAGCTTGCAATTACCTTGCAAAATACCCTGCAGTAGTTTTTTATACTGACCTGCCAGTGCATATGTTTGAAGCCGTTAAACATAGGATCGATTGATGTTTAACGGCTTCACTTGATTTCTTTTTATGCATTCAAAGCATATGCATTTAGGAAAGGTCGGCTTTGAAAACTCTGCAGCTTGCAATTACCTTGCAAAATACCTTGCAGTAGTTTTTAAACTGACCTGCCAGTGCATATGCCTTGAATGCATAAAAAGAAAGCAAGTGAAACCGTTAACATCAATCGAGCCGAGCCTATGTTTAATACCTGATGCTTTTTTTGCTCATTATTTTCTATTGGATTCTGGAATAATGACGATAAGAAAGCTTGGTATTAGACATGGACTTTGATTGATGTTTAACGGCTTTCTTTTATATGCAAGGTCCAGAACCTGTGATTTGGAAGGTGGAGCAGGTATCGTCCTTTCGTTATATAGGTCTTGTCAAGTCAACAAGCCTCACACAATACTAGTAACATGTTTAAGTATGGTCTTTACATGTTACTGATAACAAGTATATGTGCCTTTGCGTTTGTTGACAAGATCTATAAAACAAATACGATACGATACTATGCTAACCTCTGATGGACAGGTTTTGGACCTTGCGCATAAAAGAAGAGAACTCTTTTTTTTTTTTTTTTTTTTTTTTTTTTTTTTTTTTAAAAAAAAAATATGCAATCAAATTCTATTTAAAAAAAAATAGAATTTGATTGCATATTTATACCACATGTACGATATACGAATATACCAGTTTGGCACTGACTCCCACTTTTCATACCCTGGTGGGTGTGACTGTCAGGGATAGATTGTATTATTATTATTTTTTTTTTTGTCATTATAATATATATTTGTCTAGATTTAAATATAAATCACTTTTCACGGTATAAAATAATTTCACTTTGTTTAAAGTACCTCCTTGAATCCTCATCAATAAGTACAAGAGATAGGAAAGTACGTGTAGAGAATTTTTTGTTTACATCGCGATAAGTTGGAGTTAGGTCGAACCCACCTAGGAATAAACGAATTGGTATAGTTTCACCACGTACAGGAGCACCATCCATAATTTCAAATCTAACAAGAGTTTCACTCTCATTATATTGATTTGGTGGAGAACCACAAGTTTCTCTCCTTATTATTGATAATTCCATATGTTTAATTTTAAGTCTTACAAGTAAGAAATAAATTCTACCAACGATGACATCTTTTAAATGATAACGACTCTTTGTATATTCGAATTCAATATGAAGACAATCTTCAATACCAACATCCATTTTTATACTGCAAATTGTATCATTTGGTACTTTATATGAATAAACCCAAACTTCTTTATCACGAATAACATCAGCCATCCTTCTTGACACAGTAACACGTATAAAATAACGTAATCTAACATTAATACCATTATATGATTCAAATTGTTTTTCAACATTTTTAAATTCAAAATCAAATGTTTCTGGGTGACGTAATTCTGCTGGTGCTGCTAGTTCTTGTCCAAGGGATAAAAATTCATATGGTTGACTCCTATCTGCAAACATTTCAATACAACCAATAAATTGGACTTTTATACCTAAATGATCTAATTTTTTACCATCCCTTGGTCTAACAGTAACTGATCCTTTAACTGATTCACCATCAAGGTAAAGTGGTAATTTTTCTAATTGTCCTTTAGATTCCCTAACTTGAACAAGTTGACGCGTATCTTCACCATCTAGGCGTATTTCTATATCCAGTGGTGATTTGAAAAATAGTGACATTTCTTGTATGGGTGGGAGTCAAAACTCGAGGGTTGTGGTGTAGTGGATTTCAAACACGATTGCTCCCACTCAAACTACAAACCGAAAATACGCAAACTTTAGGGTGGCCAAACTTACTGTTACTTGTTTACTTGGAAAAAAAGTGTGTAAAATTGGGCGTATGTAAGTAATGATAGATGATAGGATGTGTAGTCTGTCTGTGTGTATATATTGTGTACAATTTAATCAATTTGTTCGGTTATTGTCGGGGGTTTTTGTTTTTACTCCGCTTTTCTTCCTTGGTTGATGAGAACTACTTCCCCGCCCACCGTAGATATCGATATTCAAGAAATAATAATAATAATAATAATAATAATAATAAATATTTATATTAATAACCCCACACACACACACACACTCTCTCTCTCTCACATAATTGACGACTGGGGAAATGCTGTCGAGATTCTCATTACATCGTAAAGTTACCTCAATTACAAGATATCACCGTTATCTTCATACATCCTGGAGGCTTGATGCTATTAAACCATTTCTTTTAGCTGATATTGGCGAAGGTATTTTATTTTATTTTATTTTATTTTATTTTTATTTTTATTTTTATTTTTATTTTTTAATTGTTTATATACAATGCTAATCTATATATATATATACAGGCATCAAGGAATGCGAGATTATTCAGTGGTTTGTTGAACCAAATTCCAAAGTTGCCCAGTTTGACAAGATATGCGAAGTTCAATCTGATAAGGTATATTGCTCTCTCTCTCTCTCTTCCAATCGACAAAAGCTAACATATAACCGTCTAGGCCTCTGTAGAGATAACTTCAAGATTCGACGGGGTTATCAAAAATCTACACTACAATGCCGGTGATATGGCAGTTGTTGGAAAGGTACCATAACCACTACTATTACTACTACTTGAAAGTACAAAACTAATCTTCATTGTTAGCCACTTGTGGATATTGATGTCGATCAAGATGAATCCGATGCTCTCCCTTTGACTGAACCGCCGCCACCATCATCATCACCCCCTGCTTCCCCACATTTCCAACAACAACAACAAGAGTCATCACCATCAACAGTCCCCCTAGCAACGCCTGCTGTCAGAAGGATATGCCGGGAAAACAATATCGACATTGCCAATGTAGCAGCAACAGGTAAAGATGGACGCGTCCTCAAGGAAGATGTATTGCGGTTATTAGAGGGCAGCGGAAGGATCACCACCACTAGCGATAATGCTCCTCCAATTCAACAGGCAACAGGACAAGACATTGAAAAGCCACTAACTCCTATCCAGGCACGCATGTTTGATTCAATGACTGGCTCATTGTCTATACCGCATTTTCTTTACTCTGATCAGCTCAGTTTAGATAATCTTGTAAAGTTGAGAAATGATATAAATTCTCAACAAGGAGAATCAGGAAAATTATCATTTATGCCATTTTTCATAAAGGCATTATCTGAAGCACTACATTTACACCCAAGTTTAAACTCATCAGTTATTATTGATAAAAAGCCTAAACTATTGATTCGAGCTAATCATAATATTGGAATTGCAATGGATACACCTGGAGGATTAATGGTACCAAATATTAAAAATGTTGCCAATTTATCCATATTAGAGATTGGCAATGAATTGAATAGATTACAAAAACTTGGTAAAGAAAATAAATTTACTTCAAGTGATCTTAAAGATACTACAATTACAATTAGTAATATTGGTAATGTTGGTGGTACATACTTGATGCCAGTAATTGTACCTGGACAAGTATCAATATTAGCAATTGGAAGAGCATCAAGGGTACCAATATTTGCATCAAATGATTCTACACAAGTGATTGCATCTACACAGATTAATATGAGTTGGTCAGCAGATCATCGTGTAATTGATGGAATGTCAATGGCAAAGATGGCAAGTGAATGGAAGAGTTTAATTCAAGAACCTAGTCGTTTACTAGTGAGATTAAAGTAAAAAAAAAAAAAACAATAATATATAATTTGTATTATTCTATACTAGACGCTCTTGTAAAAAGTTCTTAACAAGAGCATTAACTTGATCTTGCTTTTTCCCAGATACGTTAATAACAAAAGCATCAGTTTCATCAAAATTAGTTTCAGGTAATTCTAAATCAGCAAGTTGTGAAAGAAGCATTGATTCCTTCATATAATGATTTTTCCTTTGAAGAAGACGATTAACTAATTCATCTTTACTAACTGATAAGAATAAGAATAATTCAGTAATATGCTCAGAATCTTGCTCCTTTTTATCCATTCCTTCATCAGGGAATAATCCACGTAAATAATCTCTATATTTCTTTTTTAATGCTGAGCAACTAACAACGACACCATTTAATTTTGGATCATCACGTAACATATCCAATGGTTTTTGTCTAACAATTCTAAGCCATGGTGCTCTATCTTCATCATTAAGTGGAATATTTGCACTCATTTTATCAATATTCGCCTTTGGATGTAATGTATCTCCTTCAATAAATTTAAATCCAAATTCTTTTGCAACATATTGACTAACTGTTGTTTTACCACAACCTGCTGGTCCTGATACGAATATAATATATCGTTTCTTTGTCCGTTGTTGTTGTTCAGTCATTATCCTCTTGTGATTAAATTGTTGTACTAAAAAAAATAAAAAAATAAAAAATAAACCAATCGAGTATGAATAATGAATATAAATATAAAAATATATAAATATATAAATATATAGAAACCTGCGACTTTATTTAAATTGAATCCGATTCTTTTTTCTTAATGGAATGGAAATCCCGGGGATTGACCCCCCACAACATATAACGTTTTTCCT